>SNQJ01S0164899.1:5072-21154 GCA_010110895.2 Picea sitchensis | reverse complement strand
ATGATTGTTCATTTGTTCATTGCTTATTTATTACTGCTCATTATTGGATAATAATTCTACATTGATATAACATTTGAAGAAAAAGGATTAAAATTACGTTATTACTGATTCACCCCCCCTCTCAGTAATCCAACACGTAGGTGTTATCGAAAGGGCCGGTAGTTAGGGTTTTTTTGGTGTGTTGTTGAAGCGTTGAACCTTGGGTCTTCCCCTGTGCCAACAAATGGTTCCGTGGTTGGGACCTGAAACTGTCATTGTTGGGAACTGAAGAAAAGAAATCTCTGTGTGTAGATCAACTGCTTTAGTGCACAGTATTCTACTTGACTACAAAGCTATGTGCTAAGAAAGGAATCAGATCCGAAGAAAAGAGGTAAGATATTAAAGCTTTGTTCTCTGAGAACAGTAAGATAAGTGAAAATTTTTGTTTCGAAAGAATGGATCTAGGTATGTCTAATAGATTTTGTCCTAGTCTAAAAACTAGGGTACCGCTAGAAGAAAGAAGACTAGATATGAGTAGATCTTATAAGAATAGTGAAAGATATGTTATTCCTATGCATAGAAAGAATGTTTGGACCAAAAAATGGATGTGGGATGCTATAAATAATTTTTTGCAGGTTAGTTACTGTGATCCCAGTGTGTAGTACATGAAAGGTTGGGGGTCATTTAAAAGAAATAAAGGATTAACTCTTTGTTATAGTTGCAGAAGACCGGGACATCTTGCTAAGGAATTCCCTGGTAGAGGTCCTAGCTGTCTTTGTTGTAAATATATGGACCATAAAGTTTTGGATTGACCTAGAATGATTGCTAAAGTTGAAAACATGAATATGAGACAAGAAAACCATGAGACAGGCCAAGAAACTAAGGATATGATAAAACCCCAAAAGGAATCAGAGACTGTATTATTACAGATGAAAGAAACCCTGAATGATCACAGAGATATCAACTTATCAAAGATCTTAAAAGAGAAGGAGCGCATAGAAACATGAATAGGAGACTTCAACATAGACTCTGTTCTGGATGGGGAAACACAGGTGAATATCATGACAGAAAGAACTTGGAAAATTTTGGGAAAGCCTGCAATGGTTCCTTCATTGGGAGGAATAGGATTATTTAGAGGAAAGTTGATAACCCTATGTGGAAGAATTACCCAGACAACTATGAGTGCTCATGGAACTTCGACAGGGGAAGAATTTTAGATCGTTAAATTTGTTGAGAACAACGCCCCATTTGTTATTTTTCTAGGAAAAACCTGGATTGAAAAAGATCAGATATAAAGGAAACAAGAAGAGGAGGATCTAGAACAGAAAAAGAAAGAACTAAGAGATTTCATGGCTAGGAGTATAGCGCACTTACTGGAAGAACAAGAGGACCAATCAAAACTACTAAGGACCAGAAATCTGGACGTCAAAGTTGAAAGAACACTGGAAGACTTGAAACACCTGTATGTACAAGAGAGTAGAGCACCTACCCCAGAAAGAGAAGAAGTATTACCCTCGAACCCTATGAAATACCATCCACAGTGCAAAGTTACTATGCCAAGAGATGATAAGAACAATAATGGAAAGAGGAAACTAGTGACTCAAATTATAGGAAAGAAAGCCAGAAAGCTCAGCAAGAAGAAAACAAAGTTAGAAAAGTTATAGGAAGTTCCAGTGAGGACTTCACAGAAGGAAGGTTTACAGAAATGGAACTTCGTCGGGATATCAGAAAAGTGAAGATTATCACTTTGCCATGGTGAAGCAATATGATCATTGGAGGTGTCCCAATCGTTATCCTGATGCTCCAGAATGACTCGAATCATAGTTATGGCCCAAAAGATCACCATTAGACCATTGGGACCATGCCATAATGGATGGAATTGCATTGATTAAGGTGTTCCTAACCATTTGAGGAATCTGTTATGGTGTTGTCTATTCATCTTGTCGAGCATTGCACCAAGAACACTTTTGCCAATTGTGATTATTCGAGCCCACAAAGAACTAGTTTCTTTCATGCAGTGCCTATTGAGAGCTCGCCATCCATTATGTTATCGTGATTGTTTGTTCATTGACCTGAGATACTTTATCTCGAGTGTGCATGTCGGGTGACCTCATTGAAGTAGAGAAATCCATTGAAGAGATCCTCATAGACCTCATGGATGAGAAGTTCATGTCTACAAAATTCCAAGCTTCGTCGACGAGAGGAGTACAAGCATCCTCGTCGACTGCTCATGGATCTAGACCATCCAGAGATGCGACAGAGAAAGGAACCAAGAATCGTGATGACTTAGCAAATGCAAAGATTATCCCATCTATCCTGCCCGATTATATCCCACCTCTCGTTGGCTCGGTGAGTCGTGACAGTTTCTCGAGGGACTTCAAATACACCTTGATCACTATGTACCTCCCAAAGGGGATACGCACAATTGGACTGCAGTTAGGAAAAATCATGACATTGAAGATCAGTGACTTCAACTTGGGATATCGCAAGAACCATGGAATTCTCACCCCACACAAGTGCTTAAATAGGACCAAGGGGAAGAAGTTGAAGATCATCCCCCAGCCATGGACTATGGACATCGCGAGGTCCATTATCCTAAATGTGATGAAGATACCACACTTTGGAAGGCATCATGAGGTTAATGCATGCGTTAAAATCCTATTGTCTTACTTCCATGGCGGTTATATGTGGCTGGAAAGAGGCATCATTGTAGATCTGACGTTGATCCATCATATCATCGTATTAAGCATGCAAGGACCAAACCCACAATAAGTTTATCAAGGGAAGGCTTTAGATCACGCCCTAGCACAGAAAATTAAAGATACCTATGGTGATGTGGAAAAGGGAAAGCGAGGCTCAAGGTAGCCTCCATTCAGAATGGTGCAGTGCGCCTAGCCTGCCAGTTGATCATTGATAAGTTATTAAGCAAGAACAAACCCATGTAGGTCACAAGGTTCATTATTGACCTTGCGGGAAAATGCGTGGAAGGGATACAAAGGAATTGGACGAGCTACCTCATCAACCAGTTAGAGAAAGACTATCACAAAGCTCAGGATGAGGGCTACGAGTTCCACTTCAGTTGGCTGCTGATCCTGATCGCTTTCATTGCTTGGGAAATACTGGAAGGTGCGACCTTCCCTGAGATTGAGTCATCAAAACCCTTAGCTGCGAAGTTCACCACGCTCTGGTATTCGAGTGACATGGAGAAATAATGGTAGTCAAATGTGGTTTTCCACACCTACTACCTACAGTTGAAGAAGGCTATTGAGTCTCTCCCCCGGATGACGTCGAACACCCTGCAAAGGTTCAGACCATTTTTGAAGTTCTAGGAAAATAGACATTTTATTTATATCACTGTGCAAGGAGACGAACACAAAGAAGAGTTGCAGAGTTACTATAAACTCACAGAGGAGGACATGGAAGAAATCACTAAGGAATGGCCTATAGATTTCCTTATACCAATCGACTAGGCAAACCTTTCTGACCCTAAACTCATCGAAAGTCTGGTGGTTACTCACGAAGAGTATGATGCACCTAGTAGTAGTAGAAGGAAGAAAAAGGAAGAGGTACATGACCTGAACAATGCATCAGAAGAGACTACTTCAGACTCACCTGAAGAGGGAGGTGATGTTGAAGTAGACAAAGAAGAGGATAAAGGAGAAGAAGACAGGAAGAAACAAGTTGAAGTAACACCACCTAGGGACCCTATTGAAGAAGTTGATACCTCCAAGAAAAGAAAGGTTTCCCCCATGAAACCTACATCATGGAAGAAGTCCAAAGCTATTAAACCACAGATGCAAACTATGCTTATGATGGATGACATAGATTTCATCATCATTGTTGTCTCATATACCTTAGAAGATATCTTACAGTGCAATGAAGCCAAACAAGGGACCATGTATGAAAGAATTGAAGCAGATATGAAAGGGGTACAACAAGCCCTCCACTCCAGTCACACAGTTTCTACTATGCCCCCGTCATCATAAGGAACAGAGTTGGGAGATGAACCTGCCCAGCTACGTCGAATAGCAGATACGACCGAATCTCGCCTTCATCATGTTCAGGAAGAAAAAGAATAGACCACAGAGGCCTTAAAGCAATCAAAAGAGGAAGCCAGAGAACAACTTTGGGTTGTGCAATAAGAAAAAGATGACATCCAAGCCAAGTTTGCAGAGGGTAGAGCACAGATCCAGAAGGAGAAGGAACAATTGCTCGCATAGCAGATTTGAGTTAAGGAAGTAGTCACTAGAGCACTTCGCTCTATGACAAGATTAGAACAAATGGAAGAAGACCCAGAGGAAAGACAAGTAGGGATGTTTTTTGAAGCCATTCAACAGCTCCAACAAAGGATAGCAGAAGTGGAGTTACAAGTAGTGCCAAGCACTCTGCAAGAATTGTGATACTAGAGAGAGGAAACTACCCAGAGTGTAGTCCAGAGAATCAAGGCATTGGCCTTAGAATGTAAACAACTCAGCAATCGAAGTGCGTAGACTTACAAGTGCCTTGCAGAGGGCCCTAAGCTAAGGACTCTAGAGTCACGGCTTCAGGAGGCCAAGCAGCAACAGTGTAAGCGTAGTTGAAGCCACTACTAGTGATTGAGAGGATGAAATAATCCCAAGAACATTTCACGGCTCAGAAATAAGTCCATGCCATACAGAGTAAGGTCATGGAAGTGACCCAGTGATTCCAGCCATTGAAGGATGCATCTTGCATAGTTTTTGAGAAAATTGAAGGATGAGATGCAGAACTTGAACAAGTGGTCACCACAGTGGAACAACGCTTGGAAGGACTTGTGATGGAGAAGACCATTCAAGATTTCACTGAGTAGGAAGCTCTAGTAAATAAACAGGACGAAGCAGCTCGATCCAAGCTCAAGGAATTTGAGGCAAAGTTACCTAGATTAGAGTGACTCGGGACGATTCATAGGTGAGTGTTGGGGGTCTGTTGGCCCTTGACCAAGTTTTAGAGAACCTTGGTCATGTTTGACCATTTTTGGGACTTCGACAGACTGGTCGAAGGTGGAGTGCAAGGAGAATCGAATATCATGGGATATCAGCCCCTTCTTAGGGAATTTTTGGGTGTAGGGTTTATGTAATGGGTATGGGATGTCATCCCATGGGTTTACCCATGTTTAGGCCCCTTTGTAATGTATAAATATAAAGCTAGGTGATGTAAGTAAGAGAGACTTAGATGTGTAATGTGGCTCATGAGCTAAGTGTGAACAGTTGTGGATGCTTCATGCACACTGTGTGTTAAGAACTTTTACAACTAAGTGCAAGTGATTGTAAGGAGCCTGTGAGCATATTGTAAGAAGGATTTGTGCTTAAACCTGGCTCAAGGAAGGAGAATTTGGCGAGGTGCACATAGATATCCTATTGTATGAGGAGTGGGTTCTTGAGGCTCTATGCTTGTAGATGATTGAAAGAAGACAATAAATAAGAGAAGAGTTGGTGGACGTAGCCCCACACTGGGGCGAACCACGTATATCCTCTGTTGTGGTTGCTTTGTGCATTATAGTTGTTATGTTATTAATGTTATTTATGCTTAGTGTAGTGATATATGTTAGATGCATATGATATAGTATCTTAGTGCTTAGTAATGTGAATGAATGCTATATCTGATCTATTTCTATATGCTAAGTGCTTGGATGTATTATATCTTGTTAAATACTGCGTTGCTCTGTAACTAGGATTTTGACCTGCGATGTGAATAAGGGTTAAATACTAATGAATGTTGACTGCTAAGTGCTCTGTTAGTGTTGTAATCACATATCTATTTCCCATCTAGGTTGTTGACACTTGAGTCCTGCAACCACCCTTGCCTCTACCTTGGGTGAGACTGCATCTGCTTCGCAGGTTTTGTCGAAAGGGCCAGTAGTTAGGATTTTGTTGGTGCATTGTTGAAGTGTTAAACCCTGGGCCTGCCCCTGTTCCAACAAGGGGAAAAGAAACACGGTTACTGCTCAAAGACCACAAAAAATCAACTGTAATGAAAACCAAAGAAAACATCATTGTAATCCAACCAAGAAAATGCGACTCTAAACTTCTTCAATACATAATTCTTCTTGACTGTAATTAAATTTTAGAACATGGAGTGAAAAATGAATGTGGAAAGGCAAGGGGGTTTTAATTAGTGGAAAGAGAAATAATGGTAGGGAAAGAGAGTGATTATTGTTCATTAAATTAATTAAGTGATCCATAAAACCATTATGTAAAAGGAAACACACAAACCAAATGACCACTGAGACCCCCAAACAATTACTGTCTACAGTTCAAGAAATCATGTGCATTAACTTTCTCCATGTTTGTAATCAAATACTTAACACAATGTCATCAAACAAGACAATATGAATTCCACAACAATCTATAGGGGAGCTCTGTTCCTCTCATTTATCCATTTAATATTTCCAAACAATTCCCAAATGCATAAACAATCACTTATTTCCACTTTTTTCAACATCAAAATCAACCACTGCTCACGAATTATTTCAATTATCAAATACAACTCAAGGTTGTGCTCAATTATGTTTTTTAATTCATTTAATAATTAAATTGCAATGAGGTTATACTATCACGGCACTCGTGCCTACCACTGTTAAAAACCATGGTACATTTAACATACATGGTGGACAGTTAACACCATAATCCATATTTAAATTGCCAAGATCCTGACTTGCCATTTAAACACACAGACAACAATCGCCACTTCAACTCATGCTATGTTGTGGGATACACAAAACCATTCAACCAAACACAAGTGTATTTCCGTGACTGTACAGGTTCAATTTTCTTTGACTCAAAACATAAAAAATGTTGGGTTATCCATCCAATACAACGAGGCAGCAACAACATGCCCGATTTCACAACACAAATTGATCAAAATGTAAGAAAACCATATTTAAAATCTCGTGACCCTCTCTGATAGCGCGATCAAATAATCATAACATATACAGTGAATGAAAATGGCATAATCATCATGATTTCAATAACCCATTTAGCAATTAAGAACACACAGTCACCGTAATCATTAACTCATGTTGTAGGAACACCACACATACCATGCATCACTCATGGGGCATCACTATGCATTAATCAATTGTAAACTAATGCCTAGTTAACATTTCAATAATCTCAATGCAAAAGACAGTGACGGTGTATCAACCCCACCAACCAATTTCAATGCTGAGCTTATCAATTAGACTGTCATAATAACCAATTGCAGTGACTATAACCAAAAACCACTGCCAGGATAATCAACAGAGACGAGTCGACAATAGAAAATTATTGACAATGCATCACCAACTCATAACCATTGACCATGTATCCAACATGACATAAAGGGTTTCCTTTATCAAAACTAAGCTTTAAGTAATCAAGGATTGTCCCTATGGACCAACATAGGGAGACATGGAATCGACTCTCGACTCAGGTGAAAACCTCCGAGACCAATGCTGAACGCACAGGCTATACCACAAATGTCTTCGCAGACAAGCTGACAATCCCTGTGATAGAGGAGACTATGAATAGAGGAGCAAGGCTCCAGTTTGACCTTGTAACAAGACTTAAAACACGTAGGGTATAACCCTCGTGGGTCTCCCAACCAACCAACTAACAACGTTGAGGTGAAACAATGCCGAGAAGAAGCAATATAACCCACTGCATGACCATTTGTAGCATGAATAACCCAATACCCAAGTGAATAATTGGCAGTGATATAATGTGTGAAGGTAGTTGTCCAGTCTAGACCAAATGAAACCCTCCACTAAACCAGCAAGGATGAAAGAGTGCCTTTATGTCTTATAACACTTAGAACGACCAAATACACTGTAACTTTAGACATCATCGTAGAGAAAGCCACCAACAATTCATTCCATAAAAAATCACAATTTTACACAGTTTCCATACTTAAGGAAAGCACAAACCGATACATCCGAGCCAATATCTATTTCATAACTAGAGAGAACTCATGGATGGAAAAAAAAATACATACCTGTAATCAAAAGCACCTTAAAACGCGAGTTGGTCAAGCAGTTCTCCTTCTGCTTGAAAGTCAGAGCCTAACCATAGCAACACAGTTGAACAGTAGCCGACTACGGTGGTGGATAGTGGAAAGAGTAAGGGTGACGTGCAGTAAATGGATGTCGCCTCCACCCCCAGTCAATTAATTCCTCAGTACACACCATCCATTAATCCATTAACCATTCATTTAAACCATGTGTTGGAGTTAGCATCCATCACTTTTCAAACACGCCACCCACATCATATCTTACCGTTGCCAACTTAACAATAATGCATATCAACTATATAACTCAAAAAATCACATAGCCATTAACTTATTATATAGGATAACAACAATCTTTTAAATTTTGATGCATGTAGTGTAGCATAAGAGCATAGTTTGATTCCTTCTTTTTGCATTTGTTATACTTTTTTACTTATTTTCTTCTTTTCTTATGTGTTTTTGATAACGTGTTTATTGTGCAGGTGTCACGGTAAGGAATCCATGAACATATGGAAATGATAACATCAACCATCGTAACAGGAAAAATGAGACTAGAGCAGCAAAAAAACACATAACATGACCTATCCATCATTCAATTGTTGCGATTAGAACCAACATCCAAGATCTCATCAACCATGTAAGAAGTGTCGAATAGTGGCACCAACATCAATAAGATCCAGATACTATCTCCCAATCTACAAGGGGGTCCCACCTACTAGTATTGTTTATATTGTTAACTTATAATAATGGGATTTAGCATACTTTGCGGACAAAACCTTATTGATGATTTTAATTATCAACAAACTGGCGACTCCACAGGGAAATTTGTTTTCAACAGATTTAGAACTCAGAACTCATGGTTTCGTAGACCAAGAACAATAGGTCAAGAAGATATAATAGGAATATTATGCAACAGGGGGAAGTGAGCGTATTTAGTGGGAAAATGACCAGGAATTTGGGAATAACTCATCAAAAGTGTTAAGTATGAGGGGTTTTACCATTGTATGCATAATCATTCAACTGGAATTTGCTCTTTACTTCAAGGAGAAAATTTTCAGATTTTCTCCTTAAAATATTAATGAATGAAGAAATGGAAAGAAGAAGTAGAAGATAACCAATTCTTTATAAGATAGTAGTGGAAATAGATAACAAATTCAAGTGTGCCTTCAGGGAGAACATAGTAACATTTGTGTAGGATTGATTGTTATTGACTAACAATGCTTTGCATGAGTGTCTCTGTGGAAGAACTGATCCAATCATCCTATTTTGACCAAATTAAATAGAAGATGTAATGCAGGAGCATCGTACGCAAGCGCAAAGAGGAGGACAGGTGGAAATGCACCAACACACATTTTGAGAATGTTTTGAATTTAAAAGATAAAACATTAATGAAATACCTTGAAAGGATGCATTTGCATTTATGTTTTGATTTATAATATAGATCTTGAGCGGTTTCTCTCATTTTTCGTTTAAAGGAGGCATTTATTGTAATGAATGTAAGGTAGTTGTAGCTTTTAATTATGATAAGATAGCTTGTAATGTAGGAGGGAAAACTCTAAGGAATCTCCCTCGCATGTATTGTAGTATCATTATTGTAATTGTAAGAGCAGAAGAGCGAGAGAATAAGAGAACATAGAAGAAGATAGGTTGTAGAATATTGTATAAGAAGATAGTGGTTTCTATTGAAACCATGTATAGATGCACTTGGATAAATATAAGAAATCTTTGATCCAAATTCATGATGTTTATGAATTTTGTTTACATCTATTGAATGGTATGTTTACAGTTTTCTTATATGCTATGTTATGCATTTGTTTTAATGTTGTGTGTGTATGTATGATTTCATTTTGAATGTATGAATTTCGTGAGAATAAGAGTATGAGTTTCAATTGTTTCTCATCCTAATAATTACTGCAAGGAGTGCAGTGAAGGTCCGCAAGGAGTGTGTTGACAAGTTCTAATTTTTATCTCAAAAAAACTTAGGAGAGATATTGTTGTTCGTATACCAGTAAAAGCATGAGTATAGCATAAGGAGTGCGAATGCTGGTTGAAGTCTTAGACTTTTCCAACTCAGTGAGTGGTTGAAGAGTTACTGTCGCAAGGAGTGTGCAAAACTAAGAATTTTAGATAATTAGAGATTATCGAGAAGTTGCAAGAAGTGTGTGAGAGAATCCCTTGGAAATATTGAGTTTGAAGAGAAGTATAAGCTCAGGAGGGATAGATACTTCATGGAGTTCAAAGGAAGGACGAGGCTCATAGAGGCTTCACAGAAAACCAAGTTCAGGAGGAAAGATGCCAAGCTGTTTGGCCAGGAGTTTCTAAGGAACTCAATGGACGGTCGAGATTCTTAGAGGGAGAACCACCGATTCATCGTGGACCATTGGATATAGTGGATCAGTGGAGGAGTTAAGACTGAGTGTTTTTTAACACTCACAAGATTAGGAGGAATAATCATCGTTAGATCTGGACCGATAAGAGTCGTTAATCTAGTACTTCGAATTTCGACATTTCGGGATTCGAGATTATGGATAAAGTCGTAACGAGAAGTCAAGAATCACGAAATCCCGATTTGTGAAATCCCGACAGGATCTGGGCCATAAGATCATAGAAGGATCTAGACCATTGATCTGCAGTGAAGAATTCATGAGCTCAAACTTCAGGAGAAGGAGAGGAGGTTGCATCGTGAACTCTTGAGTCACGAAATTCCGATGTGCTTGGAGGTGGACCCCAAGACGTGACTAAGGTCATATGGTCGAGGCATAAGGGAGTAGTTGAGGACCTATTATCCCATTTCAGGGTTTTAGGGATTGAAGGAGTCTGGGGGACTCACAATAGGAATCGTGAAGTCGCGAAACCCGAAACACCTTTTCAGGTGAAGGTCGTAGTCACATCGGTTGGTCACATGGAGTTGAGGGTTGCGCCTTGTGCTTGTTCGCATAAGCGTAACTCTAGAAGGACCTGTGGTTACAAGTGAGAAGATTCCAACTGGGAATCAAAGGGTCATTTCGATTCAAAGGGGAGATTAAGAACGATCCTTAGACCGGGAGGTCAAGTAGAACCTTCCAAGGTAGGGGTGTTGTGCCAAGATGGTAGGAAACAAAATTATGATAGAAGTAAATTTGAAAAAATTAAAACAATAGTAATAAAATGATAGAAAAGTAAAAGCAATTGGAAATATTAAAATGGATAGAACAAGTCAAACTACTATAAGGAAGAAAGTAAAATAGCACAAAAAGGAAAGCAAAGCTAGGCTACTAGTATACAGAAAATCCAAACAGCATTAGAACTTTTCATGTTGGTCCCTCACAATGTTTCAAGCGAGAACCGTTAGTGATATAGGAAAACAATTGCTCCTATAAATCCTTTAGAATGTAAGAGTTAGTGTCCAGGACAAAAGAAATTTTGAAAGGACCCAGAAATAACACTTGGAACTCTGAGGTAATTATTAGCCTTTTAACACATATGATTAGATCATCAAGGTAGATGTGGATGCTGATCAATTCATCAAGAGTTGTATGGATAGGTATTTTAAAAGTGGTACTTGCATCAGGTAAGCCAGAAAGCACACATTTATAATTCATGGTACCCTGAATTGAGATAGGAGTGGTTTTATGAACATCTACCCCTTTTACCTTGATTTTATTGTAACCCATAATTTTATCAAGTAAGGGCCTCGTCTGTGACCCTACAAACCGCTGCAGAATTATTTTCATATTGAGGGGAGGAGAAGGATTTCTCATAATATCTTGACTGAAAGTGCGAAAATGGATGCAGTTTCTAATATGATTAGTGATCTTTGAAATGGGTATACAATTGGAAACCCATTCAAGATAGGCTGGAAAAATAATCCTAGCCTTTAAGAAATTTTCCAACCCCTTTTGAAAAGTTTCTTTAAATGCAGAGTTAATAGGCCCTTATTTCTGCCTAGCTGGTTTCATGCCTTCCTTGATGGGGATAGCATGTTGTGTAAGACCATGATCAAAACCACGAAGATCCTCATAGGACCAGAAAAAAACACTTTGAAATCCACCAAGTAGCTTGGCAAACCTCATTTCTTCTTTATTATAACATTGGACACTTATTTGGGCACTCTTTTAAGATTCAAGTTCCCCAATGTTCAAGGAGATGGTGTCACCCACCTTCCTTCTTGACCCCCCTTCTCTCTTTTTCTTTTTATTGCCTATATCACTCAATGAAAACGAACTCTTAGGAGGATTCAAGCCATTAGGAATCTTGTCGTATTCTATGGATGTCATTTCCTTAGGGTTAAGAGGTTCACCTTGAATGAAAGAACAAATGATATCACCGTTAGGGAAGGCCTGCCAAGATTCTACATTGTCTGGGATATGTGAATGATATAGAGATTGTAAAGAACAATCAGGCCTGTGAGGCAAAGGTTGTTGATTAGAAGAATATGTAAAGACAACTAACCGATCAGCCATTGAATTCAAATCCCTCTTAACATGATTGTTGTTGAAAGATAAAAGGTTCGAGATAAGTTCCCAAACAATTTGGGTATATTGTTCCATCAGCTCGTTGCTAGGAGAACATACCTTACGTATCAGTTTCACAACAAGCTTAGAATCTCCAAAAACTGAAAGGTGACCACAACTGAGATTAAGGGAACTTTCAATTCCTAATAATAAATCTTCAAATTCAGTGATATTGTTTGTGCAAGAAAACTCCAACCTGTAAGACAAACTATGAATTCTCCCTACAGGGGAAACCAAGATAATTCTAGCCCCATTACCTTCATTAGAGTGTGAACCATCAAAGTGCATATGCCACATATCATCATCTAAATCGATTTGTTCCAAAGGAATATTATCCTCCTCAGAAAATATGGAATACACTCCTAGGTCTTCTTCAATATAGGTTACATTAGATTGTGGAACACTCTCTATGTAGGGTGAAATCCTTCCATCTCTAAGGACTATATTTTTCTTACCATTCCGAGGCACGGATAAATGTGTCCCATCGAGTGAGAGGTATCCACCTGTTAAGGCTTGCCAATATCTTCCCAATATAATTGAATAATTGCTTACATTCATATCAATTACCTGAATGTTAAGGGTTTTCCTTATTTTAGGATGAGCACATAAAACTAAGGTCACATCCTTAATCTCGCCTATGATTGTTTGTTGTAGACTATTATAGGAGAGCATGCTTCTGGCATTTTCATTTGTACAAGACAAACCTAGCTCTTCCATAATAATATTCAACATCACACTTGGGCCCGAACCACCATCAATGAGGAAACAATGAGCGATCTTATCCATAATCTTTACAGAAATATAAAAAGGGGGATTTTTATAGGGTATATAAATTTATGTACACCTAGTTTATTTACAGATGAATCCTCTTCATTTACCTCTTTAGAAATATTGTCTACAATGGAATATTTTCCTTCCATGAATTGTTTCAGATGCATCTATTGTTTAGGGATGACAACCATGTCCAAAAGGGTTACATTTGCTTTGATGTTGGAAAACTTGTTCAAGATATTATATTTGGAAGAGGGGAGAGGATAATTTGTTCCTTGAATGTCAAGACCCTTAGGAACCTGAACAGTAGCAGCGGGTGAGGATGAGCTCAGGCTATAAGAATTGTGAGGAGGATCAAATTTTCCTTTGGGAACATAGGCTTTGTTCCTAGTATTGATGATCATGACGTCTTCTGGCTCTGCAAAATCTAGGACAAAAATAGTGGTTTTTGGTCTTTTACCAAAGATATTATCTCTGATACTCTTCCTTACCTCACATGTGTTTTCCTCGTGGTGTTCCTCACAGAAGTTACACCAACTTCGAGGCAAGATAGCTTTAGGTTGAAAATTATTTTCAACCGAATTTCTAAAGGGTGGTGCAGAAGAGGATGAATCTCTAGGGGTGAGAGGTGAGGCAGTCCCTCTTTTCTTGAACACTATCATACGATTGTTCATATCTTGGACTAGATGCAAGAGGGCTAACATGTATGTTTTTCTAACCAATTCTCCCTGGGGAAGACCTATTCTTTCAATCTATCCTTCATACTCTAAACAAGTATGCAGAGTGAAACTGAGATTATCAATAGCTTTTTCCTCAAGACTATGGTGGTAGGGGGAAGGAAATGCATTGTAGTAATGCATAAAAGTGGCTTTGTTCTGAGGGCGGATGAGTTTGGGGATTTGATTGTATAACTTGTTGAAACACAAGTTGAAATACTTGATGGTCTCACCATCCTTATAGGTGACATTATTGTACTCCTTTAACTTCTCGACTGGGCTTTTAGATTTCCCATAAGTGGATCTGAACCAATAGATCAATTCCTCCCAAGAGGATAGAATCTTAGGAGGAAGGGAAAATAAGTCGGTCGCAGCCTTTCCTTCCAAGGAATTGACGAATAAGCGCATACAAGTATCATTGTCGTTGGCTCCTATGTTATGACAACCATTAGAAAATGCCACCAAGTGTTCGTTTGTAGTGATAGTGTTATTTCCCAGGAACTTAGGAAGATGCTCCTTATATTTAGGAACTGGACAAGTAGTAGGTGCTAAGTTAAGAGGAGAGAACACATGCGATGGTGTGGTTGTGGCATCTTCTTCAAAATGAAAAATCCCATACTTTTTAATAACCTTGCTAGGATTTGTGGTAGATTGAACAGGAATATGGTGGCTATATAAGCAACCAATCACTGACAAAGATGAAGCCCGAGAGTAGGAAGAACCTCCCATACTACCAGAGCCACCACTAGATGCCATCTTGTGGATGATAGATGAGGGAAATAAATATGAACTGGATGAATCAGACAAATTTCTCCTTAGATCACTTTGTTGGGCAGATAACACAATGGTCCTTCTTCCTATTTCAGCAATAGGATTGATTTCCGGTGATAAGCCTCTTCTTCTTCTAGAAGCATGAGAGTCTAAGGACATGAAAGAAAGGCCAAAATTGAAGAAACAAGAAGGCAATTGTTGATTTCTAGGATGTCTACACCTAGCTTCCTAATGTTCTTGTGCACTAATATCTTGTTCAATTGCTGCCAAGAATGGTTAATCTCAACACGGGTATTGCTAGTGTTCAAAATGGTACTAAATAGGTTCAAAGCAATGCTGGTTTGGTCTTGGAGATTGACTCATTATTTGGATACCTTGCAATAGGCACAGTCATTAATAAATAAAACAATCAAAGAATCAATATCATAATAATAGATGTATCGATGAAAATCGAGTATAAAAATTAACCAAAGAGATATTGAAGATCTCCCCAATATGGTCGCCAAATAAATGTTGACAAAAAGATATGAAATGATCTTACTCAATCATTTTTAGATTCTTCTTGGCTAGAGAAAATAGATGGGAACGTCACCCTATGTTTATAGCCATCAAAAATAAAATCCTAACTCACAAGTATTAATTACAAGTATATAGGCTAGTCTTTTTACAATTAAAAGCTTGCTGGGAAATTCAATTAAATATGATTTTCTAAATAAAATAGTTGTTGAAATAAATGTAGAGATAGAAGTAAAGACACCAAGATGATAATCAAGATAGATGAGACATAAATCAATCCTTTATTTCATTCTAATTCACCAAAGATTCATTCCTTTTACAAAATTTCATGCAGAAATTTTGGACCAAAGTCAAACTTAGACATCCCCAATGGAACATACAAAAGGACCTTTGATAGAAAATAAAAAACTCAACTCTAAAAGATGAATCAACTTGCCACATATTGCTACCCACTCGACTCTTCACAATATCCTTTGCCAGTCATGAAAACTAATTCACAAATAGACAAGTCTACATAGACTATCAAAGATAGATCAACAACTTTGAAAAGCAAGTGCTTGAATGATGTAATTTAGCCCTGAATCTTGCTCTCTACAATAAGACCCTTCTATCATAAAAAATAATTAGCCTTGTGATAAATTAAGGAATGAATGAAAAATAAACTATCTCGGCATAAACTCAAAGAGAAAACCTTAGTATGTTTCTCCTTCTATCTTCCTCTTGTTCCTCCCTTTCCTTTTTCCTTTAAGTGAATTAGAATTGGTTGAAGTAGTTGAACCACCTCATTAGTTAAGTTAAATAAAAAATCAACCAACTTTTTAGTTAAGGGGGGGGG
>SNQJ01S0164896.1:8550-21154 GCA_010110895.2 Picea sitchensis | reverse complement strand
TGTTTTCTTGAAAAAGGGTTGAGATTTTGGGTAGGAGGTTAAAAGTTAAATCTTAAGGGTCATGATCTGCGTATAAGTTTAGAGCCCTAGCTTATTAGTCCGTAGGGTCTAATACCCCACAACAATGTCTCCAGCCTTTGATTATCATTTTGGAGTTAAGTCGCTATCTTTTCAAGCTGGGGGTAGAGTACCAACCATCCATGGGTATCCCTACCTTTGGAAATTACGTTGGGAATTTACAAGCATAAGTTTAATTTTTTTTCAAGCTTGTGTAAAAATGAAACCAATACCGAGCTTAGTCTTTGTTCTTTCTTGTGCTTGTAAATACATGAGAAAGTAATCGAGTATAATTTTATCACTTTTTCGGACTTGTAAAGGTTACATGAAAAAGGAAACCCCTTGAGTCATCTGTAACCTATTTTCAAAATCTCTAAATATGAAAAGATCGTTGAATGATCTTGCTTCCTTTCATGTTCGTTAAAAGGTCTTGAAAGGGCATTTTCCGAGTAGCATTTTATCTCTTTTTTGGACTTTGGAGACTAAAATTACCATCGATTTTTCCTTCTCTAGACTCGCTAAAATCACCCATTGAAGGGCCATGTGGGACCAAACCCTTACTTCTTCCAGTTCATTAAAACAAAGGAAGAGGGACTTATCGAAGGTGAGTTATATCGAGCAGGTGTTATTCTCCTCGATCTCATTAAAATAAAAAGAGGTACTCATCTATCTGGATGAGGGAAAAAATTGAAGGAAGTAGGTCAATTTGTCTTTTAGAATTGTTACAATTAACTCTTGTAGTCTCCCTTGAACACGACATGTGTTTTTACCTACATTTTGAACACTTGGATAATCCACTAAACATCTTCACTAAACCAATCCTATGTGTCTTTCCACTCCTTTGGTTCATCCGACGAATGTCATAGCGTCCATTGCATTATGCTTTGGTCTGTGTTACATTTATGCTACCAAGTCTCATGTCATGCCTCAATGTTCAAGGGAAATATCCACCTCGAGACTCAACCATCACAAATTTCAAGTTTCAATACCCATGTCATTCTATACTCATTTGATTCACCATATTACATCCCTTTCCTGTGTTAGTTTTGTGTCGATGATGGGGGATACATCAAGGCCCTCCTTCAATGAGTCTTTTCCTGTTGACCTCAACACATCATCCGAGAATTAGACTTAGAAACCCATTAGTACCTTGGGACCTGCATGCCTCAATGGAAATCCTCCTCACCTTTGAAAGTAGGTTTACATCATTGACCTATGATCGAATGATTCCATGAGTTTTTCACTTCATCTCATGTATTCACATTCGTTGGATTATACTAGGGTACCTTGGGTTTCATTGACATCAATGGTGATGTCCCTCGCACTTGTTAATGGTTTATCTCAATTACTAATAATCAAGTGGTTTCTACCATGTTCGACGTCAAAACATTTATTCACATGGCTAGGTTCATACCACATCGGGATTGGGATGAATACCCTGGGTTGATCATTCACTATGTTATATAATTTCCCCAGGCTTTGAAGGAGATCATTTGAGGATGTTGATATATATAAATTGTCACATAGATCCACATTGTATTGGTCTATGGCTATGTTTAATCACCTCATAGCTCCACTTTGTATTTATTATGGCTACAATAAGTTCATTTCATGGAGGTATAGATCCACATTGTATCTTTGGTGGCTATACCCTTAGTCAGTATCATCATGGATCTGCAGTGTATTTATTGGCGGCCATGCCTTAAGTTATTTGTTACCCAAGAATAGGTATGTTTGCCTTGGGTTTGAAACACATGATAACATTTGTTTGATGGTTGTTTGTAGCTTCTACCGAATTCTATGACTCCATACCCTTGCTTTGAAAATCTACAAAGTGTTTCAGTCACCAGCTTCCATCTTCTGACTTCACACTTTGGGGGGAAATCTTTTACATGTCTAAATTCCTCGCTTCGATAATGTCACATTCTCATTATCGTAAGTGTCGCACGTGTCGCACTTTTGTCACAAGTGTTGTAAATGTCACTTTTTGTTCTACATATGTCACATTGCAAATGACACCATGGAAACACTTGATACATCCTCTAGAACATGTTGGAAGGGGAAACCACGTCATTTTAAAAACTAAGAAAAATGTTTTTCCTTGAGAAATGGTCATCTTAACGAACTTTTGGAAAATCAATGCTCCCCTGCTAATATGCAGGGAGCGCTAGCACTCTCTATCCATATAGAAAGGAGCATTGTAGCACTCTCTTGCCCATTCTGAGGGAGCATCAATTGGTTGAGAGAATCATGTGAATAAATCCCCCTTATCTCTAAAGACATCTAGAGATGATTTGAGTTGGTTTGGATCAAATCCAGGATTTAGGTTGCGTCTAAGGTATATTCCACAATTGATGGAATCATATCCTCAACTTATTCCAAATATAACTAAGGTGGTTGAGCCTCTCAAAGCCAATAAAAGGAGGCATTCTCATGGTGAAGAGGAGGATAATAATCAACAAAAAGTATTGTCATTTTGATCGTGGATATTTCGAGCAAGGGGTTGGAAAAGGAGGACTTGGAGAGGTTGTTGCAACTGCATCTATAGATTGTAAGTGTCTCTTTAATGTTCTCATTAATATATGCTTGGCCTATTTCCTTCTAGTTTATGTATATTTACATATGATTGTCTACTTTAGATTAATTTGTTTAATATAATATACTAGAGTAAGAGTTTCCTTGTGTCTCTTTGTTGTCTATGGTTTGTAGGTATCAAGTTGTGCAAACGATTTTGGAGATTAAGCTCAAATTGGAGCAGCAAGGACAAACACCAGAATAAGTGTTGGTTTTCGAGCCTGATTATATTCCTGATTCAAAGGTCATTGCTTTCAGCTGTGTTTATACCCCATGAAGACTTTACACCCCAGAAGTATGTACACTCTTCCACGCGTGGGAGTGCAGAGGGGGGGGTACCCCCTCTGTGGGGTTCGGGGGGGCTATCCCCTCTGCTAGGGGATTCAGGGGTGAAGCCCCTGAAGGAAATTTTTTCTTGTAAATGTATATTGTAATTTCATTGTAAATCTGAACCATTCATTATAAGGTCATGGATCGAACGGTAGAAATTATGTTAGGGTTTTTTTCCCTAGAAGGCAACCCTCTGTTATGAGGGAAATGTATTGTGGCTATGCATTATAGCAAGTATTGTATTCTGAGATAAGAGACTGTGAGAGAAAGAAGAGGATGTTACAACAAGTTTTTTTGTAGGTTGTATCCCTTCATTTGCTGGATAATAATAAAGAAAGGACCTGGAAATTTCTCTAGTGGACGTAGCCCACACTGGGTGAACCACATAAATTTATGTCTCCATTGTATTGTGTATCATCTATGTTTTGTTTCCACATTTGTTTTATTTTATTGCTCCACGGTCTTGTTTTTCTAACAATAAGCTGCATCACACTTTCTTCGTTGTCTTTCTCTTTCTAACTAGTTAATCAAATCTCAAAGGGATGTTAGTGTCCATTTTTATTTTTTTGTCTCAATATTAGGGGTCTAGAATCTGAGGGAATATCTACCTATCCACAGGGGTATTTTCCTATAACACTTGGAGAAAACCCCTAGCCAAATTCATAAAACTAAATTTTGAGGATGCATTTAAAGGAAGACCAGGCCCTGCTGGCTTTGGCCTGGTCTTTAGAAATGACCAAGGAATTATCCTTCTAATTTTGGTTGGAAGCCTAGGCCACAACACTAATAATGCAACTAAACTCTGGGTGCTCATACAAGGATTGCATATTGCCAACATAATGGATTATTTCAAGCTCATTATGGAGGGTGACTCCCAAATCATCTTAAACCTCTTCTCTAAGTTACTCATGAGCTTGAACCCCTCCAAACTATCCCCTATATAGAGACTCCTTAGAAATTTGAAACTTCTCCAATCCTTAATTCTTCCTCACATAGCCCTCATTCCTTCTCACCTCCATAGATAATCCAATCAAATTATTTATAAACTAGCCAATGCAGGGGTGACTCTCATAGATGGAGATCTCCTCTATTCACCTTCCCAATCCTTGAATCACCCCTTATTTGTTGACTGCTTGACAATGTTTCTCAAAGACATCCCAACCCTGGATGGGTTAATATCTAGCAGCCACGTACACCATGCGACCTTTCACGTCAACCACCCCCTCTCTCCTAGGGTGGCGACCCGATGACTCTCATTTACTTCACCTGCGATCTCCTTTGCAAGTGCACCTACTACCATCCTGCTTCCTGTACACCACTTGTGCAACATCGATGGATCATCATTTCACTCTGCAAGTTAACCTCGTCACTCTCCTTTGGTAGATGGCTCATTATGCTCTTTCCTAGGCCCTGCAAGCTCTTCTCCATGTGCCTGCTCTTCATTCCAGGTTCGATCTCCTCTTCTACTCCAAGAACCCTCCTTTGAAATCATGCACCTTTTTCACCCCCTATCTACCTCTGCATGCTCCACCTGTGATCATCTTATGCCTATAATGTGAGGTCACTCACTCATAGCTAGCTCACACTCAACTCAGAGTGGACACACTTCTCATCCATGTTGCTCTTGTACCTTCCAAAACAAAATGGCTCAACGTTTCTCTCCTCCTATGAGCAAATCCATTGATCGAAATCCACCCTCTAGTCCACCCATGACTTCTACCACAGGTATGCTTCCCCCCAATCCATACGCAACCTCCACTTCTACCCCCACACCTCCACCTCACTTTGTCTTCACCGATGTTCAGAGGGAAACCATTCTAGCACTGCATGGAGACAATGCAAAAATGAAATTCTACCAAGAGTTTATGGAGAAGTGCCTAGACTTGCTTTTTTATTTAGGATCACAAGACCCAACTCAGCGCCGCACCATAGAGGAGTTTCTACAAGAAACAATGGAGCCAAAATGGTTGGAATTGTAATATCCCCAAGGACAAGCCCTGTTGTAATCATGTTTATGAATTATAAATCATTTTTTGTAGGCTAGTGAGTTGAGTATTGATAAGTTGGTAGGCTTATGTGTTTATTAGGCCAGAGAGCCTAAGTGTTAAAGGCCAGGAGCATGTTTTTGTATATGTAATATGCAGAACAATAATAAATATTAAACATCATTGTGTGCAGACCGGCCATGAAGAAAGAGTGATGGGGGACTAAGCTTCCACAAGGTGGGTAAGGGAAAAGGGGCTAAAAGGTTGGAAAGAGAGGCTAAGTGTTGAGCCTAGGGGTTAAGCTCAGGGGCTTAAGTCCTTAGGAATAATAATTTATTATTATTCCAAAAGTTATGTGAAAGGTATGTATTTATCCTAATTTCCTGGAAGGGGGAACGTCTACAAGAGGGAACGCATGCTGATGGAGTGCATGTAGCCTCATGGGCGACATGTGTGGGCCCAGGCACATGAAATTTAACCAAATAATTGAGCTGGGATGGGGGTTGTTTCTCCATTCTGTCATTGGTTGTCTGAACCGAGGGATCTTTGCATCTGAGTTTGGTAAGCCTCACGCAGCTCTGAAACCTGAATCTTGTGATGTTTTCTTGAGAAGTTGATACATCCTCTGCCTGAACTATTGAGTATGTGTTCGACCTCTTCATGAATTACTTGTCACGCATCCTGAAACCGGTGTTACCTGAACCGTGTTGTGTCTTATTGACCTATTTTCATTTCCTGTTTCCACACGTCGTTATCCCGTTGTTGTTGTTACCTACAAGTTAACCCAAGATATTGTTGTTGTTGTCATGCTCAACTTGTGGGAATTGATTTAGAAAATGGTGGAAGAACCAGTCTTTCAGGCCCATGGTAGAGGAGGCAGGTTGTCAAACCTGTGAGAAACTCTCTCTAGGTGAGGAGTTTGTTGGGGAAATGGTTTTCTTCCAGAGGGAGTCTAGCACCAGCTATAGAGCTCTGACAATTCCTGATCTGGCCTATTGCCGAGGCCCAGAGGGGAGGTGAAGCACCGATGGACTATGCTTGTGAAGGTGTATACTCCCAGGCAAAACAGGCATGTGGGGAATGAGAGTTTGTGAGTAGTGGGCGTAAGACAGCTCGTGGAGAGGATCCTTCTGGTTGCTCTGTGCAAGTTTCCTGTAACCTCAGCCTAGTCTAGGATTCCCTTACCTTTGGTGGAGTTTAGTCCCAGCTCAGGGGTGACCCACTGCTAAGCATGATGAGAAGCATGGTCTAAGGCTGGGAGGTTCATGGAAGGTCTGCACGTGGTTGGTTGAGTTACTACAGTTTCAAAGATAATTATATGCATGTGTTCAAATTCAATTAAAATGCATGTATGTGATGCTTGCAATATTATCATGTATTTCGTTGCAATGATATTAATGTTGATTCCATTAATTTTGTATGTTAGAAGTAATTATATGTTTACTTTGTTAAGCCATTCAACTTCATTTAAGTTTATACTACATAAGTATGAGAATTTTTACGCGTAGTAGCATTTCCCGACAAGTGGGTTGATGGCCGGAGGACGTTACAATATGGTATCAGAGCACAAGGTTTCAACACTGAGCATAGATGGGCCAGATAAGTGGTATTTGGACCCCAAGGTTTCGAGAGGAAATTGTGTCTGGAGGACTGATTTTGAACCTTAGAATGTTTCTGAGTGCCAAGGGGTTACTTAGCCATGTGTGAATCTCAGGAGGAGTAGCGGTGAAATAAAACCACAGTCGAGCGTGGCATTTAACCGCAAAAAGAGAGATAACTCAACACTTGGGGTGTTGGAGACGTAGGATATTTTTGGAAAAAGGAGATCCCTTTATGACCGTCATATCCAGAGAAGGTGCAAGGAAGATATCCAAGAAGCCTTTCGAGAGTTCAGTTGTTGGGAAAAGCAGGGTGCGTTGAGGTACAAACCCCTGAAACCCAAAACTTTGAAGTCCCAAGAAGATATACATTGTACATCTGAGAAAAATATCTTGACCGTTGGATCGATCATAAGAGAAGAGGGTAATTTTGGGAGTTCGGTTGTCAAGAGAAGTGAGATGTGTTGATGCACAAATTCCCAAATCCTAAAATCGAGAAACCCTGAAGAGTTGAAGTAGTGGGTCGGGTTGACGTCACTTGGATGGGTGTGGACCCATGGGATGTGTGTGACATGCCAGTGGGCCCCGAAGGAAAAAGTAGATGCAGTGGGGTCGAAAGGCGTCATCTAGGATGACGTGGACCATCTTAAGAGAAACACGTGTCACAACTCTGGTTGGTGAAAGCTATGATGTCGGCCTGGTGGATAGAAAGGTCGGGAGTTGGAGAGGGAAGCAAGTGTGAGAGCCTCCAGGACCGAAATATCGAAACTCCAAAACCTGAAACCCCGAAGTTCTGATTAGAGAACCTTGAGATCTAGTGCTTGGTCATGAACCATGGTCAAGTGGGTTTGGGAATTGAGAGAAAAGGGCTAAGACCTGAGTGCACTACAGAGCGGAGCAGAGATCAGAAAAATTCATGGAAAATTAACATTTTCTTGAATCAAGTTGTTGATGAATGTTGTGGGATTTGTTAAGGAATAATGACCTGACAATTTTGATTGTTTGCAAGTTGTGTTTTCATAATTTTAACGAGCACCAGAACCGAATAGAATTTCCACTGAGTGCAAAATAATTGGAAAGGGAACGTACTGCTTCTAGTTCTGAGGATGAAGCAAAGGGAATGGATGTTCATTTGGGAGTTGAAGGATCAAACTCCAATGGCCATGGAGAAGAGATAGATAAGGAAGGAAACATAAGGAAGATCTTTGAAGGATTGAAAAAAGATGCCCAAACTCACCGAGAAAATGGCAGAAAGCTCAGAAAAGCTCAGGAAAAACAAGGAGAATTCAACATAAAGTTGTTAAAGAGTTTGGAGAGAATAGAAAAGAAGTTGGATAAGGAGAGTGACTCGAGCAGAATAGGGAGTCACCAGACTCCTAAAGGAAGAAGGTCAAGGAGTGTGGGTAGACACCATCATCACTCCCAAGTTTGCTCCAAGAGAAGGGCACACAGTAGTTCAAGCCCATCTCCTACTAGAAAGAACAGGAGATCTGGAGTGGATGAATTGAAGGGAGAGATGAACAAGATTAAGCCTCTTACTTTTGATGGAGAACATCATAAGGAGGAAGATGTTTAAACATGGTTGCTCAGTATGAGGAAATATGTCCAACTATAGAATTATTCCTCACATGCGGAAGGAAGAATTGCGACGTATCAACTGAAAGGGAAAGCATCCATGTGGTGGGATCAACTTGTGTAGGTGCAACACATTAGAGAGAAAGATGTCACTTGGAAGGAATTCAAGAGGTATTTCGAGAAGAAGTATTTGACTAAGAGATATTATGACAGAAAGATGAAAGAGTTCTTTGAACTCAAGCTAGGCAGCATGACCATTGATGAGTATGAACGTAGGTTTTTGGAATTGTTGAAGTATGTTCCCTTCATCAAAGAGGAAACTGTCAAGATTCAAAGGTATTTGAGTGGACTGTCATCTTCCATTAGGGACAAGATCTAGTATGATGACCCTAAGACCATGGAAGAAATGATAAGAAGAGAGAAATGATTATATGAATAGAAAAGAGAAAAGACTACCTTTCAAAAGGCTTTGGATGACCAGAAGAAGTTCAAGAAAGAGCTAAGGTAGAAGGGAAACAAACCTCCCTTTTTCAAAAATAGTCCTCAAGGAAAGCCATAATTTAGAGAGTCGAGAATGGCTAAAGTGGGGGAACAAAGGCCAAGACAGATGCCTAATCAATGTTGGGGCTGTCAGGGAAACTCTAAGTACAAATATTATCCCTACAAAAATGGAAAAGTGAGAGTTGTCCATAATGTTTAGCAAGTTGAAATAGTGGAGGACGTGGGCAATAGAATGCCAAGGATCTATGTAGCCCTGGTGTTATAACCCTAAATTGAACCACACATGCTTACCTGGCATCAAGCCTACTCATATCCAATCCTTGCCAAAGCCATGCTGAATAAACTCTTGAAAATCCCCTTAAATCAAGTAAAACGCGCCCTAACCCACTACTGCACGCGTTGGAACGTTGGCAGGCCTACTACTGCATGCGTTGGAATGCTGGCTGGCCTACTACAGCCCGCGTTTACCTAAAAAAGCACAAAAACAGGAAAGTTGCCGACGGGACGAAAAGCTTTGGGTCAGTTAACTGGAACTCCCAGCCATGCATGGCCGAGAGTTCGTCCAAAACCCTAGCTCCTTCTAGCCTATAAAAGGAGGGGTAGGGGTACTATTTGAAAGGAGGAAAAAGATAGCAAAGAAACTCTGCCCAATTGTCGAATCCATTTGTCCCAACCCTTTAGCATTTCCTCAAGCTTAAGGAGAATTCAGGCAAAGCAGTTGGAGGACAAAGAAGAGGAGGAGCCCAGGATCAGGATCGAGGAACAGTGGCCGGTCTCTATCATTATTGTAAGTTGATTCATCTTGAGATTAATAAAATAATACTTTTCCCATCCCAATACACAAGTGATATATATTTTATTCGATTTATGCTTAATCTCTAACCCTTAGGTAGAAAAATAGCATGCATGCGTAGTGTTTTGGTTTGATTGTAGGATTGTCTTTGGAAGGAGCAGCGAAAGCAAGAAGATAAAGCGCAATGGAGGATCTACATCAAACATCGATATAAAACGTTAGTAGGCCTTTTCCATGCTTGTGTGTGAAAAAGGGGTTTGAGTATTGGGGTGATAGGTTAAAAGTGTTTTTCTTTGAGGTCATGATCTGCGTACAAGTTCAGCCCTAGCTTGTTAGTCCGTAGGGTATTATTTCCCAACAACAGAATTAGCGACTCCACTGGGGATAGTACTCTTAGGGTTCCTGGATTTCAGTGAGGTTTTTGGGTAGTTTAAAGGAGTAGATTCTCTGTTTCTTTGTTTGTTTGTTTTCTGTTAGGTCAGACCTAGCAGGGAACCTGGTTCTTAATACTAGTTTTTTCCTTGACTATTGCTTGACATTTACTATCGGGACACACAGAGGTACATGCGGCCTGCAGAAGGCCTGCACGCGTGTAACCCGCGCACTAACCTTCTACAGCCCACGTTTGAACGCTTTCTGTAGTGGTTTCGATAGCGTGTAAGATTCAGAGAGCTTGAGAGGCTGTCCTCCTCTTCCCTGTCAGAATTCTACATTCTCAGGGGGATTTCTGGATCTTGTCTGAGTCTATCTGGTTCATAGTCTTGTTTCAGTTTGCCTTATTACATGTTGTTATTTCTTGCAGTTGTTTTTCTTTTCTATTAAATAAGCATCCAAGCCTTTAAGAGACCCTGGTTGTCAATACCAGAGGACTCTTCCAGGTCTGAGCTGCCTGTGTTTGATTTTTCTTGGATTTTATACCTACACGCGGCCTGTTTCAGGTCATCCCGTGGGTACCCGTGTGCTATTATAGTTCAGCACGCATTTGAACGCGCGTTGTTTCAGTGACAGTAGCGGGCTTGATTGGGTGTTTTTCAATCAGGGTGGGGCAGTCATCCCCTCCTGTGGTGAAAAGTGTTCCTCTCAGGAGTTTGAGTCTAGGGTTGCACAGTTAGTAGGTTAGGGCCTCTTATCCTTAGCCTATGTTTTGCTTAGTTGATGTTCTGACAGAAAAGACAAAAGAAAAAAAAAATTCTTTTATGGTTTTTAGACAAGTGTTAGAATCGATGCTTTCTTGATTGCCTTTGTGCGTCTTTGCTCTGGTTCTTTGTGATCTATGCTTTAAGCCAGAATTTTATTTTGTTTTCTTGGTTTTGTGCTTGTCGGCATTTTCCCTTTGTTGCTTCATTTTGCAATTAAATAAAAAAAAAAATATCGCTTTTTCATTTTCTTCTTTGTTTGAAGATTGTGTTGTTGCATCAGTAGCTAGGAAGAAGTCTTTTTTCATAAGTTTTTTGCAGTGCATTTAGCGCATAAGTAGCTCACAAATTGAGCAAAATTCCTTCATGTTTTTCTGCATGAGATCTTAGAAAAATCGAAAAGAAAAGAAGTCTTTCTTGTTGAAAAGTTGTTGGTTTTTGCATTTTTTGTAAAAAATTTTGTTTCCAAGCATTTCTTGTTCATTTTTCTTTGATTTTTTACACACCATCAGTTTCACCTTCATATCTTGTGACATAAAAAATCCCATTAACAGCAACGCTAATTAAAAACTATTAGACTTTTTGTTTGTAGGGTTCATACACTAGCTCAGGACTAGGGCCTTGGAATAGGTTGGAGAGTAAATTCTCCAAGGCCACTCAAACCAAACATTGGAGTCTGTCATAAGGAGTGTAGAAGTCTAGTTCCAGAAAGTTATTTGGGACCCCCCTCTAACACAGGGACTAAACACGAGGTCACGTAAGGAAAGGTAGCGGAGATAACCCCTCCAAAGCTGGACCAAGCATAGTGGAGAACACATATCGAGGATTTATTGAGGGATTCCGTCGTTTTCATTTGCCACAGAGCTTCGTGGGTCTCGAATCCATTCGAGGTCCTCAGTTGTCTTCTGGACCATTTTCTCTTGATACCCTTGACAGGTTTCGGGCTTGATACCCTGCTCATTGTGGTCTACCCGACTATCGACTGTACCCGCCTGGTGACTGTTCATGTGCTGGCAAACTAGTTGCCAATCTTTTCTAGGGACATACACAGGTGACTGCGGGGGTTATACCGCGGTACCTAGGACAGACATCAGGCCACGCTTTGCAGAGTATACCCGGAGGGTGCTTCTGTATTCGAGTTGCACCTGCACCGGTAAGTTGCTCTAGTGTTGGTTGTTGTAACTATTCTTCAAAATAGTTAGTGTTTGCCTGTCTTATCTCATAGGGGTTTTTTTTTAGTGTGTGTTACTATTGTTTGTGTAGAATACCTTAGCATGTCGTGAATATTCTCACATAGTGGAGGATTTAGAGCTCCGTCGGTCATGAAGGCTTCTGGGCCTGCTGCCGGTTATACTGGAGCCACCCCCACCACCATTGAGGTGGAAGCTAGACCAACAAGGGTCTTTCGAAGCAACCGGGTTCCCAACCATTGAGCCCGAACAACTCCCGGAGGAATTGACCACCAATCTTGGATTGGCTGACACATCAAACACTGATACTTGGCCGCAAGTGATTGTGCCAATTCAATTTTACGAACGCCTGTCAGTGCCTCACACAACTATGGCAACAAACATTGTTACTTCCTCTGGGAATTCGTCCATTCCCATCATCGTTGCTACCACAGGAGAAGCTTCTCCTAACTTGCCTTTGTCGGTGGTCCGGGCCACCATGGTCTCGGTCGCAACTACGTCGCGCAGTGGTCCGACCCCATCTATCGTGGTGGCCACACCTCCCCTCACACCTAGTGAGACAGGCCCTCCATTTTCATATGGTATGCCTAGTTCAGGCACAAGTCCTGTACTCACTTACTCCACTTTACAGACTTTGGGTCTGGGGGTAGGGAGCTCTAACGCTCCTCTGCAAGGTCAACTTCAGGGCATTCTTGTCCCTTTCAATGCTTTTCCTTATGCTGGAGGTCATATCTCTCCTTCGTCCCCTTCGCTTGGTGGTCCGCATCAGCAGTCCACCGAGCAGCCTGCACACACAAGTTCAGTCGGAGCCAGGAGTCAAGGAACACCTGCGCAAACTCAGCTGGTAGGTTCGTCACCGTTTGTT
>SNQJ01S0164893.1:0-10524 GCA_010110895.2 Picea sitchensis | reverse complement strand
GGGGGTTTTTGGATGCGTTTCAGTTGTATGTTTGAGATCTTGATGGTTATTGCATGTGCATGTGTGTTATTGCATGTGCATGTTGGTTATTGCATGTACATGTTGGTTATTTCATGTGCATGTTGCATATTTATGGTTTAAACATCATATAACGGATGCATGCAGAAGTAAAGAACATCAACTGCCCAATATCATGTATAATACGGTTTGAGCATGGAAATACAATAGCCTACTGGAAATATAGAATATAAACATCAGCCAGATCTCATGGATCAGTACTGGAATATAATCAAATAACATAAAAATACCCGTGATCAGAAGATGATAGCAGATCTGATGGATGCACGGATAGATCGACGAAAATATGTGATTTCGACGAAGTATGGTAACCGCTACCAGTGGGAAACCTCGCCCGAAAGTTCAAACCATTAGAATACACTGGAAACTACTCCAAAAGAATCGCCCTGGCCTCTATACTAAAATGGGTGAGTTCCAAATCTTGAATCTGGTCTCTAAGGCACTGGATCTGGACCCCTGGGGGGTTCACGCACCTCCTAGAGCACTGGATGCGCCCCAAAGGATTCCACCAATGGAATCTACTATTATATGGCTCAAAATGATCGTCTCGCCAAATAATGAAATGGGCTAGAAGTATTTGTCTGGATCTTCTCTGAAAATCTGCATGCAACACCAAATGTTTGTCCGGAAGAGCTGCACCCTAAATGGATGAATGAGTCGATATGCAATATTCCACCATCAGAATATGAATATATATGGCTCAATAGAAGTACCCTGGATGGATATCAAATGGGTTGGAAGGAAACTACAATATGGATACGGATCTCGTGCAGCTCTCCAAACCCTCAAACTGACTTGCGCCCTCACTGGCTGAGCTGCAAACTCTGCAATGGATACTCCTGAAAAGTACAGTGAAATACCTAGATGGTATCTCTAATGGGCTAGGGTGTGTCTCTCAACACTAAAACTGATCAATGGTGGTGGTTTCCTCAAGAAATCCATAAAACAGTAAGGTCGGCTCTCCTTCTCCTCTAGGAACTCTCAACATCAAATCATAACAATGCATAATGAGGAATTAGGTCAAATTCCTCCCTTTATACCTTTCCCAATCTAATTCACCATTGACCTCACTTAAGCTAGGTGATTTTCCTCCTAAATTGATTAATTAATTAATTAAGTCCCCCTTTAACACCTTTTCATTCTAATTCTTCGTTGACTTAGGCTTAAGTGGCTTTTCCTAAGTATTTTGGCTTAATTCATCGTTTAGCCATCAAGTCCTCCTTATTTATCCATCTTGTTCCCTGTTTGTGCATGACTATAGTATACGGGAACATATAGACTACTAAGTCACTCCCTGCTAGCCTACTCTTGGGAATGAGACATCACAGTCCTCCCTTCCCAAGATTGCTTGTCCTCAAGCAATATCAATCCTGGGTGCTGTAAGATATGCTCTCCCTCCCATGTGGCATCCTCCACTGGAAGACCTCTCCATCTAACCAAGCACTCTCTGATGATCATGCTCCTCAATCTATGCTCTCTCTACTCTAGTACTAGCTCCAACTGACCCTCCTCATCCAAGGGTGTAAAATCCTCTGAAATGCTAACCTGTTGTCCCACAACCTTTTTAGGGAAAGAGACATGAAAGACGTTACGAATATTGCTACCTTCTGGTATCTCTAGCTCATATGCCACCTCACCTATCCTCTTGATGACTTTGTATTTCCCGTAGAACTTCAGCTTCAGCTTCTCTGCTCTGCTCCTCTTCAAGGAGGATTGTCAGTATGGTTGTAATCACAGAAAAACCAAATCCCCTACATCAAAACTGTGCTCAACTCTGTGTCGGTCTACATATATCTTTTGCTGATTCTGAGCTGACTGCAAGTTCTCCCTTACTGATTGAAGAACCCTCTGACTCTCCTCCACCCAATCCTTGGCCCCCAGGACCCTGTTGTCCTCAAAAACAGTCTCTATAAAGGAGGGTGCATCGTATCCATACAATGCCCTAAACGGTGACATCCTAATAGACATATGGTAAGTTGTGTTGTACTAATACTCACCCATATGTAACCATCTCACCCAAGTGCATTGCTGCCCCCCCACATAGTTCTTCAGATACCCTTCCACCCATTTGTTGACGATATCTTTCTACCCATCTGTCCGTGGGTGATAGATGGTACTCGTGGATAGCTTTGTGCCTGTCAATGTAAAAAGATCCTTCCAAAATGCACTAATGAAGCGCCCATCCCTATCGCTGACTATCTTCCTAGGTAACTCATGCAACCAGAATACCTCCCTGAAAAAAAACTCTACTACCTGTATGGCCTTGTAGTATGTGGGTATGGCGAAGAAATGTGAAAATTTGGCCAGTCTGTAGACCACCACAAATATACAGTCCTTGCCCTGCACTCTAGGGAGGCCTGTAATGAAATCTATGGAAATGCTCTCCCATTTTTTCTCTGGAATGGGTAGAGGTTGTAGTAGCTCTGCAGGGTGTGTCTACTCAGACTTGTTCTGTTGACAAGTCCTGCATTCTCGTATGTGTTTCAACACATCATCCTTGAGACCCTTCCATGAGAATATCTCCCTGATCTGTCTATATTTTTTGAAGTACCCCTGATGCCCTGCTGTAGGTGAATCATGATATACCTTCAGAATTTTCCCCTTCAGGGTGGATTATGGAACCAAGTAGATCCAATCCTTGTAGAAAATGATGTCATCAAGAACCCGATATCTATCATCAATCACTTGTCTGTCCATCACCTCACAAGAATTTTTTTTTTTGGAGTATTCCACCAACAAATGAGCTTTCCACTCTGTACAAATGTCGATCATCAAACATCCTACTAGCCTCCTAGACAAGGCATCTTCCATGATATTCCTTTTTCCCTTGACATACTCAATGTCAAAGTCAAAGTCTTGGATCTTTGAGACCCACTTCTGCTGCCTCTCACTGAGGTCTTTCTGATCAAGGAAATACTTGAGACTATTATGATCAGTCTTCACTACAAACCTGTTGCCAACCAGATACTCCCTGAATTTGGTTAAGGCATACATGATCGCTAGTATCTCCTTGTTGTAAATAGGATAGAGTCTCTCCAAATCTTTGAGATTTCTTCTCTCAAACACAATACATAATAAACTAACTATTAAATGCTCTCCTATCCTCGATGTAATTTAGTTACAACCAATGCTAAATAATAAGATCTAAAATCCATTCTTCCCTGATGTAATTTAGTTACAACCAATGCTAAATAATAAGATCTAAAATCCATTCTTGGAAATTAATTGTCGCCGAATTCCAACATATTCAAGGTACATCAGATTCTAACATATTCAACGTCCATCAGTTTAGGACAAAAATAAAACAAATCTCGCCTCTCTGTGTTTTAGTTTTTAGAAATTATTCAATATCTACAAGGAGAGTTACAAGAATAAATTTGAAATATTTCTCATCTTCATATATAGAAAATACAACGAAGATGAAAAACCGAGATGAAATTTACCGTGAGAAGCGCCCACTATCGGATCACCTTGCGTGTCACGAAAGTGGAGAACCAGGCGAGCTCCGTTGAGTAGTTGGGTGTCTCTATTAACATCGTCCTCTGCCATTTCCATGGCGATTTTGGCCACTTTTCCCACCCGCGTATTTTGGTTTAAGAGAACGCCTATATTAACCACGCTGCCATTGTGGGCTGCAGAACACAAGTCCCCAGTATTGCAGAATAAAACGCAGATAATCGTCGAAATTACCAGTGCCTGGCCTTCCATCTGGATTTTCCCTTCAGTATCTGGTTATCAGCTTTAGTGTGTTTATATAAGGATGTTTATGGGCTTTGGAATCCAACGGAAGTGGATCTATAGACTCTGTCAAAGTCAACGAATGAATTGTGGGAACTGGTCTGTGGTTCTTCTTTACTTGAGAAGACTTTGGGTTTGATTAGAGACGTTCATGAATCTATAGACAAGCACGAACAATATTCAGTTTGAATTATTGTCGGTGACTACAGTACAAATTCTGAAAGTTCTATTTGACTGCAATCAGGAAAAATCGCAATTGGAATGAGAACGGTAATTTGTTTAAAATTGATTGTAATTACAAAACTTTTGAATATTCGTTCCGTGAGATTCAATTGATACATCTGCATATGGAGTAAACGTTCCCAGTTTAAGATCCTTCTTCCCCGAACTTCACCGCACAGATGCCCAAATAAAACGAAAAGCTACATTTTTGTTTTATTTGGGCATCTGCGTGGTGACTGGAATTTTCCTATATGGCGTTGGGTCATGTAATATCCACAAAATTGTTATTTTTATTTTTAAATTGTTTTTTTAAATGTATAAATAGATTTAATTTGTTAAAAATTTAAAACAGTTGAATTATACAAATTTAATCATTTAAATTTAAAACAGTTGAATTATGGGCTTTGGAATCCAACGGAAGTGGATCTATAGACTCTGTCAAAGTCAACGAATGAATTGTGGGAACTGGTCTGTGGTTCTTCTTTACTTGAGAAGACTTTGGGTTTGATTAGAGACGTTCATGAATCTATAGACAAGCACGAACAATATTCAGTTTGAATTATTGTCGGTGACTACAGTACAAATTCTGAAAGTTCTATTTGACTGCAATCAGGAAAAATCGCAATTGGAATGAGAACGGTAATTTGTTTAAAATTGATTGTAATTACAAAACTTTTGAATATTCGTTCCGTCAGATTCAATTGATACATCTGCATATGGAATAAACGTTCCCAGTTTAAGATCCTTCTTCCCCGAACTTCACCGCACATATGCCCAAATAAAACGAAAAGGTACATTTTTGTTTTATTTAGGCATCTCTGGATAAATTCCCTCCCTATATGGTGTTGGGTCATGTAATCTGTACAAAATTGTTATTTTCTATCTTTTAAAATTGTATTTTAAATGTATAAATAGATTTAATTTGTTAAAAAATTTGAATATTTTGGATGTACAAATTTAACCATTCAAATCTATAAATTCAATCATTCTTCTGAAATTTTGAACAAAATCAAACTAAAAAATCTTCTAAATACTGATTCACCAAATTTTGAACAAAATCAAACTAAAATCTTCTATAAATACTGATTCCTGGTACACTTTGCAGCTAAACCGTCCCATCATCCTATCGTCTTTCTGTTTTATTTGGGAATCTGGGTGGTGAATGGAAATTTCCGACCTACAGAAAAGGATCCAGACTTGAAATTTCCGACGGAGAAAAGGATCCAGACTTGAAATTTCAAAAGGGAGTGGCACTACAGAAATTGTATTGTCATACAATATTGAATGCCTGGTTGGTAATAACGTTCAACCCTTAAGCCCGTTCAAGGGTCCATGAAAGGTTTCAGCGAAATTGAATGGATTTTAGTTCTTTGTAAGAGTTTTAAATATTTCTTAGAAGCTTAATTCAAAAAAAACATCTTTGTAAATTTTTGAATTCATAAAATAATAAATATCATAAAATGTTAAAGAAGTTGGATTTTTCAATAATTTATTAATGTATTTTTATTGTTTAGTTGGTGAATGAGTATTGGTTCATTATACAATAAATTTTTTTAGCATTTAAAGACTAAAATTATCTCTATTTTAGTTGACTCTTATTTATTTTGTGATATAGTGTATTCTTTCACAACATTAAATCCATTGCACAACTCACATCTCAATAAATATCCTACCATCCTTTTGGTGTATGCATTATTTTATGTATCACTTATGAAATCTTACCAAAGAAGCTTAGACACTTGCACTACAACAAATCCCTGTGATTTTGTCCCTTCTTACTTCAAAGATTGTTTGTGTATTTTTTCTCCTATTTTAGGGTTTAGCTCTTTACTAAAGCATAGGCACTAATGGCCAGTTGCTTGTCATTATTTGCCTAAATAGTTAATTAGTTGAGGTGTTGGATTTAACGTCGTATGTGCCTAAATAGTTAATTAGTTGAGGTGTTGGGGGTTAAGTGGATGGGAGATTTGAGGATTATGGGATTTAGGGATTTGGGGTACATGGATTAAGGGTTAAGGGTCAAGAGTTAAGGGATTTTGCACTTATGGGTTAGGTAGTTTAATGGTTAATGGCTTAGGGATTATGGGCTAGGGGATTAATGTTTAATTGCTTAGGGAATAGGGGTTTATGGATTAAAAGATTAGGGGATTAATGTTTAATTGCTTATGGGCACTACAGAAATTGTATTGTCATACAATATTGAAGGCCTGGTTGGTAATAACGTTCAACCCTTAAGCCCATTCAAGGGTCCATGAAAGGGTTCTGCGAAATTGAATGGATTTTAGTTCTTTGTAAGAGTTTTAAATATTTCTTAGAAGCTTAATTCAAAAAACATCTTTGTAAATTTTTGAATTCATAAAATAATAAATATCATAAAATGTTAAAAGAAGCTTGGATTTTCAATAATTTATTAATGTCTTCATTTTTATTGTTTAGTTGGTGAATGAGTATTGGTTTATTATACAATAATTTTTTTTAGCATTTAAAGACTAAAATTATCTCTATTCTAGTTGACTCTTATTTATTTTGTGATATATTGTATCTTTTCATAACATTAAATCCATTTCACAACTCACAACTCAATAAATATCCTACCATCCTTTTGGTGTATGTATTATTTTATGTGTCACTTGATGAAATCTTACCAAAGAAGCTTAGACACTTACACTACAACAAATCCATGTGATTTGCTCCCTTTCTTGCTTCCAAAGATTGTTTGTGTATTTTTCTCTTTTTTTATGGTTTTTTTGCGTCGACCAAAACATGTAGACACTAATAGCGCTAGATTTACCGTCGTATGTGCCTAAATAGTTAATTAGTTGAGGTGTTGGGGGTTAAGTGGATAGGAGATTTGAGGACTATGGGATTTAGGGATTTGGGGTACAGGGATTAAGGGTTAAGGGTCGAGAGTTAAGGGATTTTGCACTTATGGGTTAGGTAGTTTAATGGTTAATGGCTTAGGGATTATGGGCTAGGGGATTAATGTTTAATTGCTTAGGGAATAGGGGTTTATGGATTAAAAGATTAGGGATTTGGGTTTAAGTGTTTAAGGGTCGATGGTTTAGAGCATAGGGGATTTAGGGATTTTGTGTTAATGGGTTAGTGATTAACTAAGGTTGAGAGCTTAAGGGTTTAAGGATTAGGGATTAAGGCTTTAAGGGTCAGTGGCTTAGGGGTTAGGGGATTTAGGGATTTGTTGGAACTCTCTTAAAATTTGATGGAACGTCTTCCAACACGCCCATCACCAATGTCATCCATCGATGCTGCACGATGAGCACTGAATGGGGCCAACGTTGAAATTTTTTCAAATTGTTCTTGTATACGTTCAAATTTGACATGTTTAGATTAGACACATGCCTTGACAGTATGCGAGGGTTTCAAGACTTAAGGATGCCTAATGTCCCCATATAATCTTTGAGATCGTCCACGTTTGCATCAACGTTCATCACACAGTTTCATTGTCATCATTCATCATTCACATCTACGCAATGTTTGTTGAAACTCTCTTGAAATTTCATGGAACATATTCCAACATGTTCATCACCAATGTCATCCACCTATGTCGAACGGTGAGTAGTGAATGGGGCCAATGTTGAAATTTCTTCAGACTGTTCCTGCATGCATCGAATTTGACCTGGTTAGACTAGACACATGCCTTGACAGTATGCGAGTGTATCAAGATTGAAGGACATTGCCTGACATCCTTGCATAATCTTTGAGATTGTCGATGTTTGCATCAACGTTTATCATGTAGTCTCATTGTCATCATTCGTCATAATTCCCATCTATAGAATCTTTGTTGAAACTCTCTGTAAATGTCATGGAACATCTTCGACCAACACGCCCATCACCAATTTCATCCATCAATGCTACACGGTGACCAATGAATGGGGTGAACGTTGAAATTTCTTTAAACTGTGCCTGTATGTGTCGAAATTTGACATGGTTAGAGTAGACACATGCCTTGATGGTATGCGAGGATTTCAAGACTTAAGGATGCCTGATGTCCTCTCATAATATTTGATATCATACACGTTTGCATCAATGTTCATCATGCAATCTCATTGTCATCATTCATCATTCTCATCTATAGAGTCTTTGTTGAAACTCTCTTGAAATTTCATGGAACGTCTTCCAACATGCACATCACCAATGTCATCCATCGATGCCACATGGTGAGCAGTAAATGGTGCCAACATTGAAATTTCTTCAAATTGTGCTTGTATGCATTGAAATTTGACATGGTTAGACGAGACACATACCTTGAATGTATGTGAGGGTTTCAAGACAGGATGCCTGACCTCCCCACATAATCTTCCACATCCTTCGTGTTTGCATGAACCTTCATTATGCGGTCTCATTTTCATCACTCGTCATTCCCATCTACACAATATTGGTTGGAACTCTATTGAAATGTCAGGGAATTTATTCCAACACGCCCATCTGCAATGTCATCAACCGACCCAACACAGTGAGTAGTGAATGGGGCCAATGTTGAAATTTCTTCAAAATGTGACTATATGCGTTGAAATTTTACATGGTTAGACTAGGCGAATGCATTGATGATATGGGAGGGTTTTAAGACTCGGTTAAATCACTGAGATTGAATATTCATGTTTTGATATGAAATACGAAACTAAAATTGAGCTTTAATTTATTAAATTTTCACCTAATTTTAGGTGATTAAAATCTTTTATTTTGTTTGATTGTTTTATGTTTAGTTCTTAATAAAACATAATAAAAAATTTATGCCAAAATTAAAATGAAAACAATATAAAAATAATGAAGTTAACAAAGTTACTTATTCAAATCATTGTGAGATACGTGCATTAATATTTTATTAACTGTTGTGTCTTCATGAATATATGTGTTGGCAATTTGGTTGTCATTGATGTCAACCTTGATAAATAGGTGAAGTATCATTGATTGATTGGTTTGAGAAGCGTTTTCAATATTGGACATATTGTTATGAAGGTGACTTGAATGTCAAGCATTGTCAATATTGGACATAATGTTATGAAGGTGACTTGAATGTCAAACATTGTTAATATTGGACATAATGTTATGAAGGTGACTTGAATATCAGTAGAAATATAATATTGAGTAATATATTACATATGAGCTTGATACACTCATCTTATATTGTATAAGGTTGAGATTGTGTCACTAACATCCATGGAAAAAAGAATAAATTGTGAAGAAACTGTCCAGATAAAAAGGGTAAATGGATAATCCAATATGGATCCATACAAATCACAAATAAATAAGTTAATACGACATGGTTCATTAGAAGTGATTCAGAAAATCTTAGTTGAAGAAGAGTCCAGAGATGAGACAAAATGTCAATGGTGAATGTTTTGTGAGGAAGCATTGACACCATCAAGTCACAACTCGAGTCGATTCAAATAACAATAAGGTTGACTATTTGGAAGTCGATCGAATGCAAGATGAGTCGAAAACAAGTCGACCGACTGCAAGCCTGCAGATTGGCAGAAGTTGGAGAAGACAAGTTGATCAATTTCAATACAAGTCAAAGACAAGACGACTAACTAAAGGTGGAAGTTGAAGGAAAATTGAGTCAGGAAATACAAGCCGTCCAAAGAAAGTCGAGAAGACCAAAGTTGAATTTCTCAAGTCAGTTTTCGTCCAAGTCGAGTTGGTCCAAGAAAGAAGTAACATAAAGGTTGAAGTTGAAGAAAACTTAAATACAAGTCGGGTCGAGGCTGAAGCAAGATGGGTCAACTAGAATTGAAATACGCAAAGTCAAAATTTATCCTAGTTGAGTCGACCAAAAAGATGTTTGTCGGTCGAATGAGGAAGCAAATATGAAAAAGGGTGACACAAAGTCAAATATTTAGTGACTGGCAGTTGAGAGGGAACCGATTGATCGAGATTTAGGAGAGGAACGAACTGATTAACAGACTGAATACAATAAACATAGAGATATGAAGAACACCACAACTATCCAGTGAACAATATCTTCTACTGAATAGATGAAATAGGTTGAAACTGTAAAACTATAGAAATGAAACACTTACTCGAATGGTGGTATCTATCTCTGAGAAGAGATGTGGCTGCTATGTGCATCTGCTTGAGAAGAATTATTACAGTGAGGCTCCAGAGGACTTTTTGATATTACTCATGAATTTCAAAACCCTAGACATCCAAAAACCTAACCCTAGGAGATGAAACACCAAACGTTATGTGGGCTCTTATGGTTAAGTTGGTACCTCAACTTCTCGAGGTCGTAACTTTTGCATACGAGCTCCGTTTTAGGTGCATGATAGCGCATTGGAAAGGTATTTTATAGACCTACACATTACGCCATCAAAATCTGACTTTGTCTTCAATTTGAATGTGGTGAGCCAAAAAAACAATGTTTAGGGCCCCAAAACAGACCTGGAAGTACATCAAGATGTGTTGACATGAAAAAATACAAAATAAGCCAGTTGGATTAGGTGGGAGGCCACCAGTATCCACCTGGAA
>SNQJ01S0164891.1:0-21155 GCA_010110895.2 Picea sitchensis | reverse complement strand
TAAACTTCATCCAGAAGTTTCATACTATAAGTGTCAAAATAATGTGTATCAAAGTATCATAAGTCTATATATCAAACAAAAATGGGAACAACTGGCACATATTGTATGCGTCCTCCCAGGTCACCGAGTGAGGACTATAGTTGTCCCACTGGACCTTGAACTGATATACTATTCGACGTCGTAGTTGTCGAATACGATGATCCATGATGCGGATTGGCTCAGCCGTGAGGGCCCCCTCGTTCGATACCTACAAGGAACTCACGTCAATAACATGTGTAGGATCATTAATATAATGTCTCAAAATAGATATGTGAAAAACATTGTGCATTCGCCACAAAGAATTAGGTAAGGCCAGTCGATAGTCCACGGGCCCCTTTCTCTCCATAATCTCGAAAGTTCCCATGAACATAGGAGTGAGTTTATCTCCCTTTCTAAACTTGATCGAGCTCTTATCTAGTTTAACCCATAATAAGACTCGATCGCCAACCTCATAACTACAGTCAACAAGGTGCGCATCGACATATATATTCTGCTGATCTTGAGCCTCTTTAATCCTTTGTCTTATTGTTTGCATTTTATCTTCCACTTCTTGGATCACTTTTGGTCCCACCAGGACCCTATCCTCAATTCGATCCCAACTCAAAGGCGTCAGAAATGGTTGCCTGTAAAGAAACTCGAAAGGTGCCATATTAATGGTGCTTTGGTAACTATTGTTATAAGTGAATTCCACCTGTGGAAAGAATTCTTCCCAACTCTTTTGTTGGTCCATCACGTACATGCACAACATGTTTTCCAAGGTCTGGTTTGTTCGTTCAGTCTTCCCGTTAGTCTTTGGGTGATACGCAGTACTGAAGTTAAGCTGGGTTCCCAAGGCCTCTTGGAAACTCATCTAAAATTGTCCAATAAGCACTGATCCTCGATCAGATATAATCCTATTAGGCATGCCATGAAACCTCACAATCTCACTGATGAAAACTCTAGCTATGTTAGGTGCTTGATACATCATACGTAGAGGAATAAAGTGAGCACTCTTCATCAGAGTTTCTACTACTACGAAAATCGAGTCATGTCTCCTTGCCATTAGTGGCAATCCAACAATAAAATCCCTCGAAATAACCTCCCATTTCAATTTTGGAATAGCGTGTGGCTATATTAATCCTTTTGGATGTCTATGTTCAGCCTTTACCTATTGACATTATAGACATTTGGCCACATAGTTGACTATATCTTCCTTCATTCCCTTCCAGAAGAATAAGGGTTTAAGGTCTTCCCTCATCTTCGTGACTCCTAGGTGAGCCATGTACACTGCTCTATGAGCCTCATTTAGGATCAAACTCCTCAACTTTCTTTCAGTGGTACGTAAATGCAATTTTTAGACCTCAATAATCCATCATCATCAAACGTAAATCCTTCAAATGTTGGTATCATCATTGTGTTTTGTCCTATAAAACCCTCGACCTCTTTGTACCAGTCATCGTCATGGTGTAAAGTTAGAATCTTTTCACATAGATTCGTCTGAAGAGGCAACACCGAAAAGATACGTGGTCTCCGAATAAATGAATCTTCCACTCGGTTCACTGTTCCTTTTATGTAAGTAATCTCGAAGTCATACTCGCTAAGTAATTCCGACCAACGTCATTGTCGCGCATTCAGGTCGCTTTGCATAAAGATTTGTTGTAGTCCATAGTGGTCAGTCTTTAGTTCAAATTTTCATCCAACAAGGTAGTGTCTCCAAACCTTCAAGGCATATATAATGTCTAACAACTCTAAATCATGCATCCCATAGTTCTCCTCATGCCTTCTTAGTTTCCTCGAGATGTAAATGATCACTCGACCGTATCACATCAAGAATCCGCCTAAGCCTTCCTTGGATGCGTCAATGCATACCAATAAGTTTGTGTCCATGTTAGGGACCCTTAGTATCATTTTCATTGTCAATAGCTCCTTGAGCCTCCTAAAACCTTTCGTGCATTTCTCGGTCCAAACAAGCTTCTTTCTCTTCTTTTGCAATTCCGTGATCGGATTCGCTATCTTCGAAAATCCCTCGATGAACAATCAATAGTATCCTACCAAACCCATGAAGCTATGCACTTTCGGTACATTTGTCGATGTAGGCCATTCCATAATAGCCTTGACCTTTGCTTGATCCACGACGATACCTTCGTCGGAGATGACATGACCTAAGTAGTGAATCTTCAATTGATAAAATGAGCATTTGGACAACTTCCCATATAATTTGTGCTCTCGTAGACACTGTAGTACCAAGCACAAGTGCTTGTCATGCTCCTCCGTCATCCGAGAGTAAATCAACATATCGTTAATGAATAGTTGGACGAATTTGTCCAAGTACTCGTAGAACACCTCGTTCATCAAACTCATGAATACCCCTGGGGCGTTTGTCAGTCCAAACGATAAAATAGTAAACTCGTAATGTCCAAACCTCGTATTAAATGCGGTATTAGGGACATCATCCTCCTTGATCCATAACTGGTGATACCCTGATCACAAATCAATCTTTGAAAACAATGTCGCACCCTTCATTTGATCAAACAGATCATCAATCCTCAGAAAATGATATTGATTCTTGATTGTGGCCTTGTTCAATTGGCAATAGTCAGTGCAAAGCCTCCACAACCCATCCTTCTTTCATATCAAAATAATAGGCACACCTCAGGGTGACACACTTGGATGTATCAGTCCCAGGTCCAACAATTCTTTCAGTTGCATTCTCAAATCCCATAACTCTGGGGTCGACACCTGATAATGCATTATCGCTATTGGTTCAGTCCTCGATTTTCGGTCTATGGTAAACTCCAATTCCCTCTCCTGCACCATCCTAGGTAACTCCTTCAGAAATATGTCTGCAAACTCTCTCACCATAGGAAGGTGTTCTAGACCTTTCACTACTCCTTTCTCGTTTAACACAAGGATCACATAAATATTACATCCATTGCACATGCTCTTCCGAAGCTACAAGGAAGAGATGAACCTCAGGGAAACTCCCTGGTTCTACCCTACAATCACGTGTCTATGTCCCTCATCATCAATCAGTCCATATCAATCACAATGTCATAAGATCCTAATATCATGATGTACAGGTTGGCCCTGGTGTCAAACTCTCTCAGTTTCAGGATACAACCCGTAACCTTTCCTCCAACCTTCTTTTTGGCTCCAGAATCCATCTCTACGCAACTAAACTCATCTTGTTTGAATTCCTTTACCTTAATCCTTTTTAGCGTCGCACCAGAAATGAAACTCTCGGTAGCACCGAGATCTATCAATATACTAAGGATCTGTTCAATGACAGTATGAGCATAGTTGACTCATGCTCTGCCTAGCGGTTATTCACTGCCACATGAATCCAATGGGCCTTCCCCAAATGTCCCACAGTAGTGGCTCTGGCTATTCCATATTCTCCAGTCCTCTCCATAGGGCAGTCGCGTTGGTAGTGTGGCTCCCCACGCATACAACACCCCTTATTTGGTCTCGTAGTCCTGGTACCTGAAGTAGAAGATGACGACCTACCGACCTGGAATCCTAGTTCGTTCTACTGAACATACCTAAACTATTGCTACTACAGTCGACATTGTTGTTGATGTTGTGGTCCCCAATAAGGTGTCATGTTCTGAGGTGCCAGTCACCGAGGTGTAGTGAAAGTGTATCCCCTATGGAAGCCATGATATCCTGGTGTATGTTTGGCTGGTGTCTGATGCTGCTGCGCACCAGATGACACCTTCCCTGTTGGTCTCGCTAGAGTCCTACTCAGACCCCCACTGATAAGATCCTCCTCTACTATGAGGGCCTTCTTGATGGCATCGTGCAAGGTTTGAGGCATCAGAATCCTAACCTTTGCACATATGTTGCCATTAAGGTTGAACATGAACCTGTTGACCTTAAGTTTCTTCATGTTAAGATGCAGAGCATACCAGAGAAAATCCATAAAATGGGCACCGTATAATCGCCCTATCGTAAGGCATTGAACTCATTGAGATGACTCTCAATGAATTCCTCTGATAGGTACCTTTCTTGGAAGAATTCCTCGAACAGTTCCCATCACACGTCTTTGACAATCATGTTCATTTGTGGTAGGAGCATCTTCCACCATAGAAGAGCACTTCCTTTCAGTTTAAATACCACCATGCAGACCTTCATGTTGGAGGTATAGTCGTGAAGTGAAAAGCACATCGCCATACTATCCAACCATGCCTCGGTGGCTGTGCCATCCGGGGCACCAAAGAACTTGGAAAATTTGACCTTCTCGAGTTCTTGGTAAATTCTACCACTACCGACCAGAGCGCGTAATGGACCCTCATAGGGTGCCAGCACCCTGGCCTCATCTCTGTCCAAATCGCTTATCAGTGCCTCAGACATCCGCTCAAAAGACCTCATCATACCAACCACATCACCCACCGCTATCTGGTCCTGCCCGACAACCTGTTTGTCTCCATGGGGGTTAGACCCCTCATGCGTGGATGCTACTGGAGGCATTGCACCTCCTCCCGTAGCACCCCGTCTTCTGCCTCCATGATGTCCTCTGACCATTATTACCTTCACGAATACAAATCAACTTAATTAGAAACATCATATTCAAATCATATCAATGAAATCTATAGTGATCCCAAGTCATGGGTTGAACCCCGCTCTGATACTATATGTAATGACCCCATCGTTACGACAACAAGCGAAGCATACATGTTTTTTGTTTTTGTTTTTAGGCAATAAGGTGATGACAACAACAGTTTAACCACACCAATGACGATGAATGCAAGCACATAGTCTAGGCAACAAGATACTATGACACCACGCATTGGCACAAGGGGAACTGGGAGAAACCTGCACAGAATAATGAAGAACGACTACCCGACTGATGCAATCAGGACACTCCTACCTTCTAAGGGAAAACTTCTCATTCCCGACACAATGACGTGGATGAACAAGACTAGTACCTCAAGGTGCACGAACCAAACGCATGTAGGTGTTCCACCCATGTGCCCAAGAAACTTACCATGCTCGACAACACTCCATCACCTGCACCGACTTCGGCTAGGTATTCATTCACCGCTATCGCACTGGGTGAGCCATGATCCCGTCATAAGGAATCATGTCATCCCCAGGTGATAGATGCATCAACAAACTTGGCACAACACATCCTATCTAGACCAAAGACTCTATAAAAATCTGACCCGCTAGGACAATCCCACGGATAAGGAGACTACACCCACACCCCAAGCAACGGGTCAGCAAGACGTAGGCTGACGCTAAAAAGAAAACACAATTTGTTACATGACTGTGCAATAACCCAAACCTTTCATCTGGTTTGAATTGGTCAATACTAAAATAGCGTTAAATACAGATCTACCTTACTCGTATAGATTACAAAGTCACTGATTTACCACCTAAATTAACATGATATACAATTCTAAATTAGAGAGTGTAATTACCAATTTAGAAAACCACTATATACTAATGAGTGTTAACCACAAATCATAATTTAGCAAGCGAGTACTACTACTTGTTGATAGATTTCGATTTTACATTAGTCCTTAAACAAATCTGATTCACAAGTCTAATTTACAATTTAGACATTATGACAATCAATCTAACATTATTAAAATATCATTTAAACATTAATTAAGGTCTAAGCAAGCAAATCTAAATTAATCCCAAATTTCAATCTAACTAGCAATTGACGTCAATTAACAACATTAACTGCCTCAAGGCAGAATGCAACAATGAAACATTTATTAAGTCATTAAATTGCCACAAATTGTTTGTCTACACTAACCGTACCAAAATGACAGTTGTTTATGAACATTAAAAGAATCTGCTAAGAAGTGGAAATGTCATAAAGCCATATACACTCAATGAGAAACTAAGGTCGTGTACCTATAATTAGATTTACTGTCATAAGTCTTTAATAAGATTTTTCTGTCATAAATGTTAAAAGAGATTACTGCCATCTGTAGTAATACGATTTACTGCCATAAATGTAAAAAGAGGTTACTTCCATAGTCGTCTAAAGGGATTAATTATAGGATCTGATCTTAATTAAAGAGATTCAGAACCAGACACTACAGTCGATGCAAATGCAAAAATCCTATAACAATACTTAGTACTACAAAACAAAGGGGAGGAAAGTTGTTCCAATCCAACTATGCTAACTATACGCACTTCCAGGTAAAGGTAAAGACCAGGAGTATGAACACCAAGTTAGTTGTGTAAAAATATTTTCTTTTCTATGTTAAGAGGCACAATCAACAATTAAGAAAACTCATGGCCATTCAACACAAAAACAGACCACAATTAAAGGAAAAAATTGTGGGCATCCCAACAATGTAGTCATCATTCTAAATAGAAAAAGAATGTTCCTTAAACAACGAACTCAGTCAATTTTTTTGGGAAAATCCATGGTTATTTACAAAAAACTCAGTCACATCCAAATGGAAAAAATCGTGGGTAATTACACCAAGCTCAGGGAAGCGTTTTAATACCCAGATCATGGGCGTTTGCAACAAGCTCAAGCAATCGATTTAAAGAAAATTTGTGGGCGTTTTAAACAACAAACTCAGTCACATTTTTAAGTGGAAAAATGGTGGTCATTTATACATCAAACTCCTTCACCTCTTTGAGGCAAAATGGTGGTCCTTTAAACAACAAACCCAGTCACATTTTTAAAGAAAAAGGTAGTCATTTAAACAACAAACTTAGTCGCATTTTTAAGTGGCAATTCGTTATCATATAAAATATTTTCAAACTCGAAGCTATACAAGAAATCAATGATAATTGGTCATTACAAAAGCGCTGAGGTAAATACAAAAACAACGTAGACAAGAATAACAAGAATTTTTTTTTTTCCATTTCCAGGATACCAATACAGAAATGCAGACATGAAGTCAATCATTTTTCCATTGCCAGATTACCAATACAAGGCAGATAGGAATAACAAACAAAAACATTTTTCCGTTTCCAGGATACCAATACAAAAATGCAGACATGAAATCAATCATTTTTCCATTGTCAGATTACCAATACAACACAGATAGGAATAACAAACAAAAGCATTTTTCCATTTCTAGGATACCAATACAAAAATGTAGACATGAAATCAAATCATTTTTCCATTGGTATAATACCAATACAACGCAGACAAAATCAAGAGAAATGCAAGGATCTATTGGGAAAAATCATTGAAATGATCGCAGGGATTCTATCAGTCAAGGCGCAAACAAAAACCAACAAGGATGCAAGATAATCCATACGCAGAGGTCTTCGCTAGTAGGTGCAAGTCAAACAATCAGCCAAGGACAACAACGGAGGTAGACAACTGATAGGAACGTCCTTCGCTCATCATCCACACACAGAAAAGTAGGGCGTTGAGATCCATAGGTCTATTAACGCTGAAGAGACAACCGTAGATCATGCTCCTGGCCGACTGTTGAGGCGAGGAATGATGAGCTAGGGATGAAAGGAAAAAACAACCACAATATTCACAAATCAATACACCAAAGGGCGGTCAGGACATGCTGGGAATCGAAGGCCATGGAGTCAATCACTCATCGAGATAAAGGATATGAAAAAAAAATCAGTCACCAACTCGAATGCTAAGACAAACAATTTCCTTACCCAATTAAAAATGCAGTTCCAAAGCATAAAGCATACTACAATATAGCGTGCTAAAAAATAAAGGAAGTGTATCGTTGCCTGATCTCCCGCTCTGAGTTGATGTCTTGCATGCTTCATGCAGATCCCTCTTGTCGATCGACGAGACTTCACCGATACCTCCCAGCCAATGCTAGGGGTACTCTTCTTCCCCCTAAGCCCTCCGAGCCACAAAGGGCCATGCACACTAACCAGAGAATCAACTAGCTCCCAGCTCGCCTCGCAAGGCTGAGCTACCACTCCTCACTGAGCTGGGTATCCCAACTCCCACAAGCTAAGTCAGTCAAGTATAGATTTTTGCAGCGTAATGTTACACAAAATAGAAGAGCCCATCATCCTTCTCCTCCCTCCATTATATAGAGTTTCGAAGGCCCTTAGTTTCCCAAAATCTCATTTTATTTAAAGTTTAATAAATTAATTCATAAAAATTCTCTTTGTACATGTGTCACCCATCCGCTTCATTCCTCCAAAAACTAATTTCTTTAACTAATTAATTAACCTTATTTCCCTCACCCACCTAGAGTCACTCCTAGAATCGCTCCTAGGTGTCCCCAAATTCCCTTACAAGTTTTAATGACTTTCCCCATTATGAATTTGCTAGTTCAGTTTAAATTAGAAAGTTCTTAAATGGTAGATACCTTACTAAGTTTGACTTTCTTCTTTTTCCCTTGTGTTTCCCTTTTCTTTTTATGTTTTCCTCTTTTCGTAGTTTCCTAATTATTTTAGATTTCCCTCTTTCCACTTTTCATTTAGAACTCAATTTCCCAGGTGTAGAAATTAACTTTTTCCCTTTTCCCTTTTTCATTAATAAATTTTAAATTATCATAATATAATAAAAAAATTATTTCCCCTTTTTTTAATTTTTATCCCAATAGATTTTTATGAATCAATTAAATTGTTTACTCCCTCTTTGTTACAATATTAATGAATATTATCATCATTATTTATTATTTATATATATATATATATATATTAAAGGATAGAACAATTCTGCCACTAGTATAATTTAGACCTAGACTTTACTTTTCGTGTTGGGTGACATTTTATTAGGAAAATTGTTTTAAAAATTTCTTATCGTGTTATTTGTCCTAAGGCCATCTAGGTTCATTCATTTATCATTAAAAATGTGATGTTCCTTTCAGGACGCACTAGGTGCTCCAAGGGTGCCACTCACGTCATATGTTTCCCTTGCGTGGCGTGCCCTTCAGGACACACTACGTGCTCCAAGGGTGCCACTCGCCTCTTTCCATTTTTCTTGCGCGGCGTGCCCTTCAGGACACACCACATACTCCAAGGGTGAAAATCATCTCTTAACTGACTTGGTAAACATCAATAACCCTTGGAGTCAACAGTCTGCCAGGTGATCTTGTTGGAGACTAAGGGCCTCTAAGGAATAAGACCCCTGCCTTATTACGTAACCCTTCGAATCATCATAAGCGACTATCATAGTCCTTCCTCACGACATCGTGGTCCTCTCAAACTATGTAATCATTAACATACAGTTCTATCCATGACGAGAGTGCTAGTTGATGCAGGAGCATCGCTCACTCATCAAGCGAGCCAGTGCATGGAGCAGAAAAGACAGCTGGATAAGCCAGCACACATTTTGAAATACTTGGAAGTTATTGCACTGCTCTTTATTGAGATCATTCATAAAGAAGCGCACTTATATTGTAAAGGGGACCTTGAGCCTTTAAGCTCTCGTCCTTAATAGATAGGAAGGCATTTAATAGATTTAATGCAGGTAGGTAGATGTTTTAAGTCTAGGGAAAATGGATATAGACACCCTCCTTTGTACATTGTAAGATAATTCAGATCATCATTCATTCAGGAGCAAGAAGAGAAGAGCAGAGCAAAGAATTGTAAGAAGAACACCCATGTACAGAGATTGAATTAATAGGAGAAAGCTTTGATTCAATTCCATGGTTATGTGTTATTTCTCTATGTGTTGATAATTATGCTCATGAGTATTTGCTTCCTGTCATGCATTTGCTTTTATATGCTGTGTATGTGATTCCAGGGTTGATTTGAAATCTGAGAAAATGAGTGAATGAGTTTCAATTGTTTCTCTAAGTGAGCCAGAGAATTCCTGCAAGGAGTGCAGTTGAATCTGTCTGCAAGGAGTGCGTGACTGCAGGGGTCAATTAGGGTAAGATTTTGTTCCCATTCATCTCAGAAGTGAAAACTTGGCACCGGAGCCGTGAAAGGTGTGCGCAGGATGGACGAAGGCTTAGGGTTACGATCGATAGAAAGGGGAATTAGGACTGCTGTTGCAAGTGAGTGTGCAGAATCGAGGAAGCTTCAACACTTAGTCGTGTTCGAAGATCTATCGCAAGGAGTACATGAAACAGGTCTTCATAAAGACTTGTGAAGCGAGGACAAGTTTAGGAGGGATAGGCCTACAGTTCACTGAAGGAGAATTGCAGGGGTGCTGTAGAAAACCCGAGAGAAGCTCCATAGGTTGGCGAGTGGTCGAGGGAGCGTTCAATCCATTTCACAAAAATTAGCAAAGGAAGGATGGACGGTTGAAATCCCTTGGAGAGATTTCACGAAAACCTGAGGCCCGTCAGATCTTGCAAAAGGTGCACGGAGATTACCGTGTAAACATTAGAATCTCGAAGCTCAGGAGGCAGTAGCGTCGTCGATCTGGGTTCATAGGGATCATCAGATCTGCACGTGCCATCACATAGCGACATATCGCGAGTTGGAGCATCAAGTTGTTGAAGCAAGAGTGGCGATATTGTGATCCATGATATCTCGATAGGATTGGAGCCATTGATTGCATGGGACACATGTCAAGGAATCCCAGATAATCGGGGTTCGGAGGATCGGGGTTCTCGACGACAGAGAACACTCTCAGGTTGGATTCGCGATACGCGATATCCCGATGGTGACATGGCATTGTGGGACTATTGGTGCTGGTGGAGTACAGGTGGCATCGTATCGGGGATCGGGAAAAGGTAAGTCCCGAGTTCATCGACGTCAGGACTCGCGATCCCGCGAGTTCCGAATTTCCAATAGAGGGATAGAAGGGGGAAAGTCAAATCCACACGTGTCTCGGAAAATAGGCACATCAGTATTCGGAGGTTGGAGTTTCAATTTGTTGACATCACGAGTAGCGATTCTCTGATAGCAAAACTCCGATAGAAAGGGGAAGGAAGTCAACGATTGACCCACGTCAAGATTCGGGGAATCGCAAGGCAAAGGGTTGTGACTACAGAATTCGCGAGATAGCGAATTCCGATTTCCCGATTTGATAAGTAAGGTCAGTAAGAAGTGTTGTGGGTAGAGGATTCCCGAGAGGGGATTGGAGGAGAATTCATGCTCTTCGGGCCAAAGTCAGAAAGGGTCCTGGTGAGAGCAGTCGTTCTCCGAGGAGTGGGGAAGGTTGTGTCAAAGTGGTATCAGAGTGGGAATATCTTTTCTTTCTGTAGTAGAGAAGAGGATTCATCATGCCGCCCAGAAGAGAAAGGAAATCACCTGGTCCAGAGGACAGGGATGCACGAAGAAGAGGTAGGCCGACAGGGAATCCAGAAATGGAGCGGCAGATGAGAGATCTCAGGGCGAGACTCGAAGAGATGGAAACTGCACAAAGACGCGGAGTTGGTGCAGGGGATCTTAGTGATTCCAATGTAGAAGAGGAAGCTAGACATGCAGAAGAAGTCGCAGCAGAAGATGCATCGACTGAGCGGTTGATCAAATCCATCGCCAGAATGGGTGCGAAGGCGAAAATGGATATTCCAGCTTATGAAGGAAGCCTGGATGCAGAAGAGTTGCTGGACTAGATCAGAGCTCTTGATACCTACTTCGACTATGAAGATATCGAAGAGGATAAGAAGGTAAGGCATGCTGTTACCAAATTGAAGGGGCATGCAGCGTTGTGGTGGGACGAGCTATAGGCGGATATACGTTCCAAAGGAAAATAGAAGATTAAAAGATGGGATCGGATGATTGCTAAAATGAAAGAAAAATTCATCCCCGGGGATTATCAGATCACACTGTTCAGGCGAATGCAGAACCTGAGGCAGAAGTTGATGACGGTAAAGGAATACACCGAAGATTTTTATAAGCTTAATATCCGAGTAGGTCATCGGGAGAGCGATGATGAGAAGGTGGCGAGATATATGAATGGTCTGAGATATGACATTCAGGATGAATTGAGCATGGTAACCATCAGGACGGTGGAGGATGCTTACCAGATGGCTCTGACAGCTGAAGAAAAGCTGAGCCGTAAGAAAGGTCAGCGAGGGCGAGGCAGAAGTCAGCCCAAAGGCAAGATAGTTGCCCAGGACAAATACCAGAAGCCCAAGGAGGAATGGCAGAAACCTCAGGGTAAGATTGAAAGAGGCGGAACCTCACAGTGAGGACAGCCACATGTTGAACAAAGAAGACAACAAAATCATCAGTGTGGAGATTATGTTGATGCAAATACTCTTCCTCACACTAGAGGTCGAGGTAGGGGAAGAGGAGGAGTAATTACTTGTTTTACATGTGGGAAGAATGGGCACAAGTCATTCGAGTGTCCAGAGAAGAAGAAGGAATCAAAAGAAGCTCACATCACAGAAGCGCAGGGGTGTGATGCTGAGAACGAAGATGCAGACAGCGGAAGATCGCTTGGGATGCATAAAGTTCTCTTAACACCCGAGAAGGAGGTGGAGAACACAACTCAGAGGAGCCGACTGTTCAGGATATCTTTCAAAGACAAATACCAGAAATGTAAGGTCATTGTGGACAGCGGAAGCACCGATAATCTCATTTCAACCGAGATGGTGGAGAAATTAGAGTTGGAGACAACTGATCACCCGAGCCCATATAAAGTATCATGGCTACAAAAAGGACATCAGGTGAGTGTCACTAAACAATGCTTAGTTGAATTCAAGATAGGTGGATATAATGATAAAATCTTGTGTGATGTCATTCCCATGGATGTCTGTCATGTATTGTTGGGTAGACCATGGTAGTATGACAGAAATGTGGTTCATGATGGAAGGATGAACACATATACTTTGGAGAAGGATGGGAGGACACACAGATTGCTTCCGATAAAGGATAAAGAAATGAAACCGGAAGTAAGCAACACGATACTTCTTATGAGTGGGAAGGAGCTGCTTACAGAGATGGAGAGGAAGGAAGATCCACAATTCTTTGTGGTCAGGAAGCCGAGAATTGTCTTGACTAGCACAAGTGTGGATGACTTGCCTGAAGAGATTCAGGAACTGCTGGGAGAGTTCGCTGATATCATCGTGGACGAATTACCTTGTTCGTTGCCACCGATGAGGAGTGTGAGTCATCACATCGACCTCATACCTAGAGCCAGTTTACCGAATAAGGCTGCGAACAGATTGACACCACGAGAGAATGAGGAGGTCAAAAGGTAGGTACAAGAGCTACTGGATAAAGGATTGGTCAGAGAAAGTCTTAGTCCGTGTGTCGTTCCAGCGGTACTAAGTCCAAAGAAGGATGGGGGCTGGAGAATGTGTACAGACTCCAGAGCGATAAACAAGATAACCATCAGGTACAGATTTCCACTGCCGAGAATGGATGATCTGATGGATTGCCTGAGTGGGGCAAATTAATTTTCAAAAATTGATCTGAAAAGCAGATATCACCAGATTCGCATGAGGGAAGGTGATGAATGGAAGACAGCATTCAAGAGAAATGAAGGTTTGTACGAATGGTTGGTCATGCCGTTTGGTTTGACAAATGCGTCGAGCACATTCATGAGGCTGATGAATGAAGTCCTGAGGGAATTCATCGGGAAGTTTGTCGTCGTATATCTGGATGATAGATTGATCTACAGTAAGACAAAGGATGAACATTTGAAACATTTGGCCATTGTGATGAGGAAGCTACAGCAGGAGAAGCTGTTGATCAACATGAAGAAGTCTTCATTCATGCAGACAAAGCTCATCTATCTAGGTTTTGTGGTTTCGGTGAATGAATTGAAGATGGATCCGAGTAAAGTGGACGTGATCAAGAATTGGCCATCACTCAAAAATGTTTTTGAGGTGAGAAGTTTTCATGGTTTAGCTAGTTTCTACAGGAAGTTCATCAGGAATTTTAGTGGAATTAGCGCAACAATGATGGACACCGTGAAAAAATGACATAAAATTTTTCATTGGATAGCAGAGGTTGAGAAGAGCTTCAATCTGTTGAAGCGGAAGATAACAGAGCAACCGGTGTTGGTGTTGCCAGATTTTCGGAAGACATTTCAAGTGAAATGTGATGCAAGAGGATATGCCGTAGGAGGGGTCTTGAGTCAGGATGACAGGCCAATTGCATACTACAACGAGAAGCTAGATGAAGCAAAGATGAAATACTCCACATATGATAAAGAGTTTTATGCCATTATACAGGCATTGAAGAAGTGGAGGCATTACTTGATCCCAAAGGAATTTGTACTGTACAGTGATAATCATGCATTGCAGTTTGTGAGTCAACATGAGAATTTGAATCAGAAACATGCAAAATGGGTAGAGTATATGCAGAATTTCACATTTGTGATCAAACACATTTCAGGTACTGCTAACAAAGTGGCTGATGCTGTGATCAGGAAATGTTTGTTGTTGCAGGAGTTCAGAGTCAAGATGTTAGGTTTTGAGAATTTGAAAGACATGTATACTGGAGATGCAGACTTCGGAGAAGCATACGAAGCAGCTGAGAATCCAGTTCTCAGAGATCGGAGCCCATTGATAGACTACATGATCCAGGAAGAATTGTTGTTCATAGGCAATCAACTGTGTATTCCCAATTGTTCCATGAGGAAGAACTTGGTGAAGGAAAAACACAGCGGTGGATTAGCAGGGCACTTTGGTCATGACAAAACATTCACCAAGTTGAGCGAATCGTATTTTTGGCCGGGCATGCGAGCAGATGTCAAAATATTTGTTGACAGATGTAGGGTTTGTCAACATTCAAAAGGCAGGAAATAGAATGTCGGGTTTTATCAGCCATTGCCCATACACGAGAGGGCATGGGAGGCAATTAGCATGGATTTTGTATTGGGATTGTCGAGGACACAGAGACGGGTTGATTCCATCTTTGTGGTGGTACACAGGTTTTCTAAGATGGCACATTTCATACCGTGTTAGAAGACCAGCGATGCGACCCACATCGCAAACTTGTTTTTCAAAGAGGTTGTTAGACTCCATGGATTACCGAGAAGCATAGTCTCGGACAGGGATACCAAGTTCATAGGTCAATTTTAGAGGACGCTATGGAAGAAGCTAGGGACTAATTTGGATTTTAGTTCAGCTTACCATCCACAGACAGACGGACAGACCGAGTTCGTCAACAAAATTATTGGTGACTTGCTGAGAAGCTTGGTGACAGAGAACCATAGAAGCTGGGACAACATATTTCTACAGGCAGAGTTTGCATACAACGATTTGGTGAATCGGAGTACAGGAAAAAGCCCATTTCAGATTGTATATGGAACACAACCGAGGGGAGTTTCTAAACTCAGGGAGTCAGAACAAACTGCAACTAACAGTGCGAGGGAAGAAGAATTCGCTGAGGCGATGGAGGAACTTCACACGAAGGTGAAGCAGCGACTGCAGAAGTCAAATCAGGAGTACAAGCGCAGAGTCGATCAACGAAAATGGCAGCTTCAGTTTGAAGTTGGTGATCTGGTTTTGGCACATCTAAGGAAGGAAAGTTTCCCAATAGGAACATATAATAAGTTGAAGATGAAGAAAATCGGACCGTGTAGAGTCCTGAAGAAATTTGGAGAGAACAATTATGAGATTGAGTTACCGGATGGCATCGGGATATCTCTGATATTTAATGTTTCAGATTTATACCCATACAGGGTTGGAGAAGCAGAGACTGGAACTGAGGAACCAGTGGTCCAGTGGCAGAAGAAATAACCGGTTGCAGAAAAGCCGCAGATGGAGTGCATACTGGACAAGCGAGCGGGAAAGAAGACCAGGCGGAAACAATACTTCGAGTACCTGGTGAAGTGGAAGAACCACCCAGTGGAAGATGCTAGCTGGGAGACTGAGGCAGTGATGCAAAAACATGGACAGACCGTGCAGGAGCTCATTGGCAGGAGCCCATGAAAATTTTCAAGCCGAGGAGTATGATGCAGGAGCATCGGTCACTCATCAAGCGAGCCAGCGCATGGAGCAGAAAAGACAGCTGGATAAGCCAACACACATTTTGAAATACTTGGAAGTTATTGCACCGCTCTTTATTGAATTCATTCATAAAGAAGCGCACTTATATTGTAAAGGGGACCTTGAGCCTTTAAGCTCTTGTCCTTAATAGATAGGAAGGCATTTAATAGATTTAATGCAGGTAGGTAGATGTTTAAGTCTAGATTAGACAGTTTTCTGTTTTGATAGGGAAAACGAATATAGACACCCTCCTTTGTACATTGTAAGATAATTCAGATCATCATTCATTCAGGAGAAAGAAGAGAAGAGAAGAGCAGAGAATTGTAGGAAGAACACCCATGTACAGAGATTGAATTAATAGGAGAAATCTTTGATTCAATTCCATGGTTATGTGTTATCTCTCTGTGTGTTGATGATTATGCTCATGAGTATTTGCTTCCTGTCATGCATTTACTTTTATATGCTATGTATGTGATTCCAGGGTTGATTTGAAATCTGAGAAAATGAGTGAATGAGTTTCAATTGTTTCTCTAAGTGAGCCAGAGAATTCCTGGAAGGAGTGCAGTTGAATCTGTCCGCAAGGAGTGCGTGACTACAGGGGTCAATTAGGGTAAGCTTTTGTTCCCATTCATCTCAGAAGTGCAGACTTGGCACCGGAGCCGTGCAAGGCATGCGTAGGCTGGATGAAGGCTTAGGGTTACGATCGATAGAAAGGGGAATTAGGACTGCTGCTGCAGGTGAGTGCGTAGAATCGAGGAAGCTTCAACACTTAGTCGTGTTCAAAGATCTTCCGCAAGGAGTACATGAAACAAGTCTTCATAAAGACTTGTGAAGTGAGGACAAGTTCAGGAGGGATAGGCCTACAGTTCACTGAAGGATAATTGCAGGGGTGTTGTAGAAAACCCGAGAGAAACTCCATAGGTTAGCGAGTGGTCGAGGGAGCGTTCAATCCATTTCCCAGAAATTAGCAAAGGAAGGATGGACAGTTGAAATCCCTTCGAGAGATTTAACGAAAACCCGAGGCCCGTCAGATCTTGCAAAAGGTGCGCGGAGATTACCATGTAAACATTAGAAGCTCGAAGCTCAGGAGGAAGTAGCGTCGTCGATCTGGGTTCATAGGGATCATCAGATCTGCACGTGCCATCGCATATCGGCATATCACGAGTTGGAGCACCAAGTTGGTGAAGCAAGAGTGGCGATATTGAGATCCGCGATATCCCGATAGGATCGGAGCCGTTGATTGCGTGGGACATGTGTCAAGGAGTCCTAGATAATCGGGGTTTGGAGGATCGGGGTTCTCGACGGTAGAGAATACTCTCAGGTTGGATTCGCGATACGCGAAATCCCGACGGTGATGTGGCATTGTGGGACTACAGGTGCTGGTGGAGTACAGGTGGCATCGTATCAGGGATCAGGAAAAGGTAAGTCCCGAGTTCATCGACGTCAGGACTCGCGATCCCGCGAGTTCTGAATTTCCGATAGAAGGATAGAAGGGGGAAATTCAAATCCACACATGTCTCGGAAAATTGGCACATCGGTATTTGGAGGTTGGAGTTTCGATTTGTTGACATTGCAAGTAGCGATTCTCCGATAGCGAAACTCCGATAGAAAGGGGAAGGAAGTCAGCGATTGATCCACGTCGAGATTCGAGGAATTGCAAGGCAAAGGGTTGTGACTACAGAATTCGCGAGATAGCGAATTCCGATTTCCCGATTTGATAAGTGAGGTCAGTAAGAAGTGTTGTGGGTAGAGGATTCCCGAGAGGGGATCGGAGGAGCATTCACGCTCTTCGGGCCAAAGTCAGAAAGGGTCCTGGTGAGAGCAGTTGTTCTCCGAGGAGTGGAGAAGGTTGCGTCACTAGTAGGATGTGGCAAGGATGCTTTCCACACCTCTCCCTCAACATCTCTGGTAGTATTGCATGACCCCTCTACTCCACATGTGATTTTGTTTGACAAGCTATCACCAGCCTATATCATCAACGAATCGTGTCAGAAATATATCCATAATCATATCATCTAATCAGATGCACTAATATCACATATAAAACAATCAAACTCCAACAATTCACTCCCCGAATCGATCCGGAGTCCAAGGGGTTCCATTGATGCCTCTGCATCCTCGAGGTCTGAAATCCTTCACACTCAGTAAAACCGAGTCAATAGCATCTATCTATGTCAATGCAAGAAAACAACATGACATCAACCCATAATGCCTCATAATCAAAATCAATGTTTTAATAGCATAATAATCTGGATCACTTGCGATCAAGTGTCCTCAAAAAATAAGTTCTCTCAGTGCGCAAGAGCGGGATGTTACAATTATGCATTGATTTAAATTAGCTTTAGTCTCTTTTATCAATACATGATTAATTATTATCATTTATGTATTAATTTTTTCAATATTTAAGAGTCTATTATCCCAATTATCCTGATCTTGGTGATTGTACTATTTTGATACAAATCTTGTATTATATTGACTTTATTCATGTAATTCATATTTTTAAAGATATAATTGTTCAATTGAGGTTTTTCTTATTTTCCATTAATCTATTATATCTTCATTAAGGATCATAATTTGAAATTTGTTCTTTCTGCATTTTAAATAAGATTTAAATTTTCAGTCAAAGTGATTTTTATCCTGACACTGTCAAAATTTTAGAGTTATACAACCTTCTTCTATAGATTTCTATTAACAGACAGGTTGTTGGAGCAGCGTTATACAGGAAAACCAAAAGTTCGCTTTGAATACTAGTCAATTATTGGTCTGTGCATTTCCTCTTGGACCATATGATGGAATTATTTTTCTGAAACTATATGGGATACAATTTACTCTTTGGCTTTTGTCCTTTTGTAGACTATGCAATGTTATTGTTGTTTCTCATACAATTTATGGACATGAAATCTTATTTGTATTGAACTAGCTTTAAACTGTTCTGCATATAACTTTTCATGGTATGTTATTCTTACATGGTTCATTATATTTTGATTCTTTTAATATCTATGATTGATCGTCTATCTATGCATTTTGAGTTTATATCTAATGTTGGGTAGTTGGTAATGCCATTTGTTGAGAGTTGGAATTTATTTCACTTTCAACTATTGGACATTTTAAAGTCACATGAGATAAAACTATTTGTCTTTATGTTATCATAGACTTGTTGTGAAATATAAAAGACTTTCTTGAGTTGTTTCAGAAAGAATTGTTCTTGATTTTGTCATATATTTATACTTGACACATGTTAAGTGGGGCTTATACAAACACATAAAGATGAATCTATCTTAGTATTGTTGATCAACCTCAGGTTAGTTTATATTTTATTTGATTTGTTGATTTGTGAATGAATAATTATTACATCATTTAAACGTTAAATGCTTTATCCATTATCGTTATATCATTTATAATCTTATTCACTCATTTTTTTTTATCATTTTTTCATTTATAGTACAAAAATAGTTTCCTTTATTTTTCACCTTGTTTTGATCCATTAGCTAAAAAAAACCATTTTCATGAGGCTTTATTTAAACCTTGTAATTGTACATATCTATTGTATATAATACTACTATTAGTTTAGAAATTGTATTAATGTATTGTATGATAGGATTGTACATCTAGTTAGTTTACATATTTTAGTTATTTTAGAATCCTATTTGGCTAACGGGGCCATAAAACCTGTCAGGGTAGATTATCCCAAATGGCTTGGGTTAAATAGACAACCCCGGTCCAGATCTTCTATTCTCGTTGACAGTGTGTCATAATCTCCAGTCAAAAAATGGTGCTAGAAGGAGGGACGAGGTAAATTTATTCATTAAATGTTTCACCCCTCAGCCTGTCATAATTACAGATTTATAAATTCTTCTTCTGTGTCAACTTATAATGCACTAGAAGGCATGTTAGATGACAAGATAACTATTTGGAGTCAATTTCTTCGATTTCTTAATTTTTAATGGCTCCTTCCCAAATCATTGTGTTGGAACATTCTTTCCACTTCTCATTACCTGATATTCCTAATGAGTCACTCTCTCGGTTGTCCAAACTCACCTTTGATGGTGGGGGGGATGTATCTGCAAATGACCATATTAACAAGTTTTGGTGTAAATGCATCAAGCATGATATTTCTGATTTAAAGGTTTTATGCATATTGTTCTCTTTTAATTTTAGGGGTCGTATTAAACATTGGTTTGAGTCTCTTCCAACATATCATATTATTAATTGGTTTCAATTTGTAGAGAAATTTTTAGATTCTTTTGAAATCTATGATTACGATCAATTATGTGAAGAATTTTAGGCTCTACTAATCAATGAAAATTCATCTCCAAAGGTATTTTTAACAAGCATCTATCATTTTATCTGTAAGTTTCAACTTGATTACATGTTGTTTGTACTAAATCTCCTCTATGATATTTGTGCTCTTTTAATCCAACCATTTTCAATCGCAAATTATGAATCGGTTACAATTCCTATCACTCAATTGCAAGAAGAATTTTGTTTGCAAGATGAGAGGAATCCATCCGAAAAATTTGAACAAGAAAGGGAGGTATAATCTATTGAAAATGTTTTTATTGACAATCAAACTGATTTTTCCTCTGAATCATTATATATTAAGTCCTCGACCATTGTGGAAGAAGATTCGATGTTATGTCAAGGTGAATGTCCATATTCTTCTAACTCTTGCTCTAATCAGTACTTAAATTCAGTTATTGAAAAACACTTAGGTGATGAAAATGATCTTAAGTATTCTAACATTCCTATGAAACTGATTAGAGATGTAAACCTGCAATTTGAAGAAGACCTTAAACCTTCATCCACAAATTATACCTTATCCATAGGAAAGATTATATGTTTGTCATGAAAGTTTTGAATTGTCTATCATACATGAGGCAAGTTTAGATGAACATATTATGTTGAAGGATTTATCACCAAAACATAGTGAAATTTTTAAGGAAAGTGAAGAGGAATTTCTTGAGAATACCATTGTTAAATATCATAGCTCAAGATATTCTTTTCATTTGCTCATTTATGATTCCTTTTATTCTTTATATCCTGATCTCTTCTTAGAATATGGTGGACATGATACTTTACCCATGGTATCTTACTCTTTTCCATCACAATCAAATCTTTTCGATATGCTAAGATTTGGTGAAATTAATTTCGAACATAACATTTATGAAGTTGAATTTGACACTCCTTCACTTTCATCACTTGCATGGAAAAAATACATGTTGCAAGACAATTTTACAGGATTTATTTTTTAAAAAGACAATGCACTCATTCTCATGGAGATCAAATATTCTACATTGCATATTCATTCTTTGGTTAGTTCAAATTTTATCGATTATGCTTTGCATTTTGAAACTATCCATATCATCAAAGGAAATGTTC
>SNQJ01S0164890.1:0-21155 GCA_010110895.2 Picea sitchensis | reverse complement strand
AAAGTATTTATGAGTTCCCTAATGCCATGGACACCATTCCTATTGTCCCTACAAAGGAAGAAGTTTTTTCTTTAGATGACATAGAGTTCGGGGTTAAGCGGCTCGCAAATGGGAAAGCTAAGGACATTGAAGGCTACCAAGCTAAAAAAATTAAAATCGGAGGGCCAATCCTTATCCCTCACATACATAAGCTCTTCAATTTAGCAGTCAAGCAGGGCTTCCCTAAACCCTGGATGCAAAGCCTCATTGTTTCTATTTTTAAAAATGGGGCTAAAAACATTCCCTCTAATTATAGGACCATTATGATTAGCCCGATTTTAGCCAAGCTTTATGGAATCATTTTGGAAAAGAAGATTAACATTTGGCTAGAAAGTCATGGTAAAAGAGCTAAAGGCCAGGTCAGGTTTAGGAGATATCATTCAACTATGGACCATCTTGTTACCTTTAGGATCATTGCAGAGGAGTTCCGCAATACTAAAACCAATCTTTTTTGTTGTTTTGTTGACTTTAGGAAAGCTTTTGACATGGTTCCTAGGAAAAACCCAGAGGAGTTCCCAATACTAAAACCAATCTTTTGTTGTTTTGGTTGGACTTTAGGAAAGCTTTTGACATGGTTCCTGTAGGAAACTCGAATAGGTTGAAGAGAAAAGCAGTCTCCTCAAGTTGAGGGTTGTTGCAATAAGGATGTTTGAGAATGTTATTGTTAAGTTTAAAAACACTGTGGGTTGGTCAAAAGAGATTAACAACAATATCGAGTCAAGCAAGTTTGTCCCTTGTCCCTTATCCTTTTTTGGCATATACATCGATAAATTAGAAGAATGTTTGGAAAGCAAAGTTGTGTTGGTCTCTACACCACCGGTATAGTCATAATCTTCTTATTTATGCCGATGATATCGTTTTATGGCAAGGAGTCCCTACGATCTTGAAAACCAACTAAGAATCCTCAAGGGTTTTGCTCCAATATGGGTATGACTATTAATAATCATAAGACTAAGGTCAAGGATTATTAAATCCAATAAGATCCCTTATGATACATTTGTATATGACAACAACAACTTGAGGAAGTGACCATACAAATATCTTGAATTGATATTCACCAAAGCTTAATTGGAATTATAACATTGAGAAAAGGGATTATTGGGGATGGAAAGCGATATGGGCTTGGAAAACAATTGTAAATCAAACTCAACTTTGGAGTTATTGGGATAAGAAGAAACTCCTCTTTAAGACTCTCATAATTCCTCTATTATTATTTATGGATGTGAAGCATGGGGTTGTAGTATCTCGTGAATCTCCTCGGAGAAAGATAGAGCAAATACAAAGAATTTTATAACCTATAATCTCAAAATTAAAGGAAATATGCCCTATCCCATCCCTCCTCATAGAAAGTGTACGCCCTCTCCCCTATTGAGAGCATGGCTATGACTAGATACCTAATGTGTATAAGAACAAGTTAAACAACATGGAAGACAAGAGGCTACCTAAAAATTACTTTCTCAATCAAGTCATAACCACCATTGACTCAAGCCAGGATGGTATAAAAAGACACCCAATCTGGCTAAACTATTGGGGAATAAAAGAAACCATTTTGCGGGATAAAGATACTATTAAAAAACATCAAATCAAAATTTAAGGAAAAATGGTGTGATAAAGAGTTAGGAGGAAAAAGAAAATTAAGGTAATACAAGGACAAATTCAACCCTAAATAGAAGATCGTGCTATCTATCTTTTTTCCAAGTGTAAAGAAAAAATAAGCATTGCTAAGATAAGAACAAATTCTCAATAGCTCCATAGTGAAACTCTGGCATGGTCAATTCTAAAACACCATGGATGAAAGAGTCTCCACACCTTTGTGACACTAAGAAGGTTGAAGATGAAAGCACTTTTCTCTTAGATTGTTCAAATTTATACCCATATTATTAAATCTCATTTTCAAAATATTGATCACACTATCAACCTTCCTAACCTCTTAACTCAACAAAAGTATGGTGATCTTGAAAGCTTCTCTTAATGCTTTTCGAAAACAAAAACAAAAAATTCCCAAATAATCACAAGTAATCAATACTCTCTTACCCTTACAACTGATAATAATTAGGTCTTAGTGGATGTTAATCATCATCATCATCATCATCAATATTTTATATAGAAAAAACGCATTATCAAATATTAATTACACATAAAATTAAAATATATAATATTTTAATTGAATTAATAAAATATAATAACATATTTAATTTGATTATAAATTATCAAGAGAATATTGTTTTGGTCTCGATAACAAAAGTCGGTGCACAAAAATTATGCCATAAACTTTGAGACATCATGATTAGGTCACATTGTCAACGTTGTGTGATTAAGATATGAGCATTTTCATGACACAAATTTAATTTATCGTTTTAATTTACATCAAATTTGTCCATTATAATAGGGTCATTTTATGTTAATGGTTTTAAGATATTAGGTAACTATAATAATATATTAATATATATATATATATATATATATATATATATATATATATATATATATATATATATATATATACATTGCAAACATAATGATTAAATTATCATAAAATAACATAATTATGATTTTTAATTCATATACTTAATTGATATATGAATTTGAAAATGTATGCTTTCACAGTTAGTTAATCATAATGTTATTTAATAATTTATGGAAATATTGTGTATAAAATTTTTGAAACTTTCAACATTTTGAGTAGACACTTTATCCATTATCAAAATTAATATGTATTCAAATGTTCATAATAATAGATAAAATATCTAATGAAACATAAAAAAATTCAAAAAACTTTTACACACACAATATTTTCATAAATCACTATTCGCAATGCGATTTTCATAAATTACTAAACAACATGATATATAAATTCTTAATCCAATATCAAATTTCCAAAAAATAGCTAAATACATTCGCCAACAAGCTCAAAAGATTAACTTAGTCCAAATGTTAACAAACATGAATATGTGATCATAAAATAAGTTAAGAGATTTGATTTATTTATTTTCATTTAGCTAAACCCTCATTTTTGTGGTTGGCATGGGTGAATTTTGGCTAAACGCTCATTTTGATTGATTTATTTACAGTTTGGCTAAACTCTCATTTTTGTGGTTGGAATGGTTGAATTTTTATGGTTTGTGATTAGTTTTATAAAACAACCTCTCTTGAAATCGTTTGATTATAGGAAAGGGTAAGGGTCATACAATGTGAGTGTGAAATATGTGGGGTTATTAATAATTAAAATTTAAGTTATTAATAGTAATAATTCTTTATAAAATTTATAAGATTTATTGTATATTTAATAATTAAGAATTTAAAATATTATAGTATTATTTTTTTCTTACATTATATGCAATTTAGTATTGTTCTTATTATTTTTTGCATTTTCATAAAAATGCTTGATTGGTTATATTGATTTCATTATATTATATAGATTTGAGTGGTTATAAAGTTGATAACTTTGGACTAAATTGTTTGTTGCATTATTCTTATTATAATGTAATGAATTTGGTGTTTGTATAGTGGATAAATTTGATTTTTTCATTTTGTGTATTAAATTTAGTGTTTAGCAAGTGGATAAAGGTTTATGAAAAAAATCTCATTGTTTTGAAACAAGTGATTAGATAGAATTGTATGGAAATGATTATGCCGAGTAAAACAATTTAGTAATGAGGCAACAAATAACCAATCAATAAGATTTTCTTAGATCGTATAGGATTAAGAAAATATAAAGAAAAAAATGGGATTTGAGACTTGAGAACTAATAATATCTACATTATATATTTCTTAGTGATTTAAATTTAAAAATGATTTCTACATTCTTATCAAATAAATTGTTCATTGCAATGCTTTCACCATTATATTGCATATATTTTAGTGTTTGTTGTAACACCTCGCTCTTGCGAGCATATGTTATCGAATTTATTTTTTGAGGGCACTTGCATGCAAGTGATCCAGCTTATAGTGTACATGATTGTATATTTCACTTGTGGATATTTATGATGATGTAGATGATTATGATTTGACGTTATCGGAGCATATATATGTGTATTGATGATGTTATTGACGAAGTTTTCCCTGAAAGGTGCAAGACACTTGACGATTGTGGATGTCGATGGTACCAATGGACCTCCTTGGACTCCTCGATTGAGTCAAGGAGGGATTGTATTGGTTTGAAAGTATTTAATTTATGCATATGTGACATATGATCGGATTATATATTATGATGTTGTATATGGATCATTGGCAAGAGCTGATGGATGCAGGTCGATGATTGTTTGCTAATATGACTCACATAAGGAGTAAAGGTCATGCACATAGACCATATTTTGAGGGAGAGGTGTGGTTGTCCTTGTCACAACCTACTAGCACTATCATCGCATAGAACTCAGAGGGTTAACGACACCTAGTTCGAGGGGTCCGGCGATGTCGGAGGGAAGACTGAGAAAAAACTCACTTAAGATTTCAAGGGTACGTTAATAAAGTAGGTTCCTTATTCTTAGAAACCCTTTTAGTCTCACAAGGTCACCCGGAATGGAGTGTTGACTCGTGGTTAGAAAACTACCAAAACCAGCCAAAGGAGAGTGACACCCTTGGAACACATAATGCATCTTGAAGAACACGTCACTAAAAAGAAACTTGAGTCAGTGAATCTAGGTTTCCTAGAAAACCTTGGGCTAATAATTAAACCTTGTAAAATCTTGAGCATTGCCGTAATTAATTAATTAATTAAAGAATGATTTTATTAATTGTAAATCCCCAAATGAAGTCTAAGCCTATTCAAACTTAAAGTCTAGTCTAAGTTCTTGTAGAAGGCTAACACTAAATTGTTAACTAATTTAAATAAAAGAGGGAATGAAGAAAATCAAGTTAAGATTTAAGAAAGGTAAAATGTATCTAAAAAATGATAAGGCACATGTGTGCAAGTAATACAAAAAGGGGAGTTTTAAAAATAAGAAAGAAACCATGATGAGAGAATGTGTACACATAGAAAAGAATCTAGGGTCTAGTTAATACTAGTCTAACTAGAGAAGAACCATATCTAACCCAACTCGCACTAGTGCTACAAATACCATTAAATGGGAACATGGGGAATAAAGAGACAACTAACCATGAGCCGAATTAATGAGCGCTTTTAGGAAGGGTGATCGAATTTGACTTTTAATTAAATTATCTATGCATTTACTTGTGCAACTTGGGGAAGGTGTGACAAGTGTGTGTTAAATTCTAAATTACATAAATTAAAAAGCCAATTAATCGCGGTAAAGTTATGGAAAAATTATATAAACAAATGGTCAGAGCGAGTAAAAAACCACATAGGTTGGGAAAAGTTATGTTGCAAATCACCTTTTGACCTGTTTTACTTGTGAGAGTTGGGATACCGAAGCTTGAGAGAGAGAGAGAGAGTGGTGGTTGGCTCTACCTTATCATGCAAGTCGGGAGCCAGATGACTGGTTGTGTGTGTGTGTGTGGCCCCTTTCCAGCTCTCTGGGATAAGGGAGAAGAAGAGTACCCTAGTGTTGGATGGGAAGCACCCCTGATAAGTCTCAATTAGCAAGTGGGAGGCGCGTGAAGGAGCGCAAGCAATGTAAGATCAACTCTGCATCCCTCTACGATTTATATAATATTTCTAATGGTATTAAGATTAATGTATAATCTAGCATTAGAACCTCGCGTAAACAGTATTGAATGTGTATGTTGAATTGTCAAGTTCCTAGTTAACTAGTGTGAGATCAGAGGGAGAATTTTGGTTATGGGTGTATTCTAAACTTCTTTAAATGCATATGAGATTCTAGTTTTTATATGTTTAAGTAGAGTGCAATGTCTCATTCACTGCCATTTATTGGAGTGTGACATACTTTTATATACCTTTTAACTATAGATGTGTTGATGTTGGAAAAAGGCTTCTGCTTGTGCGTAGAGAAAAAAAAGTGTTTTGTTATGTGTTGTGCTTGACAATTTCTTGAAAAAGGGGGCAAATTCCTGCCCTCGATTGCTATGGTGTATATTTGTTTAGGGATACAATCTTTTGGATTTTGTAAAAGAAGTGGGATTCATAAATCATGTGGAAGATCGAATCAATTTCCATGCTCCTGGTTAAGAAGTGTTGTTAGAGTGAAGCTTGTATATCTGGGCTCGATTATTCCTAGTAATGGAGATTAATACTTGTGTTAGTACGATTGGACCTTCTAATTTATATGGCTAAATCCAATCTTTGTGGCCGCGCCTGAGTGTGGTTAAACCAGAACATCCTCCTCCTATCTATTTTCCTTCAGTGCTTAGTTACCTATAGGATGGAACCTTTATCTTGACTTTTTCCTTGCATACTCGTAGGACTAGGTTTGGGGCCTCGATGTTAGGAGTTTGTGCTTGAATCAAAATCCATTTTTTAACCAAGGTGTGAACTGGTATTACACTCCGTCATCCCGGATTGTAAAATGGAAATCCGAGATTTCGATGGCGTAAGAATTATTTTCCCCTTTTGTTTAAAGGGATTTCCTACCCGATTCAATTAGCTCAATCGACCACCCTAACGCTTTAATGATCTGGATTCAAGTCATTTTCTCAAGATCTCTTAGTAGCACTCTCCCTTCACACTTCGTTACCGTAGGCATCGGGGACTACATTTCCTCCTTAGAAGTCTCGCTTCCTGGTGAAGAAGGAAATGGTTTCACCGCGACCTCTCTGCGGGCTACTTCCTGCTATCCAACTCCCAAGTAGCGCACTCTCCTCGTGATGCGCACCTCCTTGGAAGGGAATATAGTGTCCGCTTGGGCAATTTTGTACAATACTCTCACACTTGAGGTTCTTACTGAAGATATTCGCTTGGCCTTGACTGTGCCCAGATGTAATCTAATTCTTAATCTGGACTTTTGCATGGATAGTTAAGTCTTGGTATTTACTTTTTGTTGATGGAAGACCTGGGTCTTACCCAACATCTACCGCAGAATTATTTTCCCTCCCCTACACTTTTCACTTCGACCCTTCCGGAAGAATATTTTAAAATGGCATTCAACCGAAGTTTCCAAGAATGAAGAATAACCATTAAGGGTTGAGTCGGCTTCAAGACTGGCAATGATTAGGTAGAGTGAATTTCTTTGGGTTTTCAAGTTGTATAACTCCCACCCATCAACGAATGCACTAACGTCCTTCAGCACAGGATAGTAATGCATGTTTGGGGGCAGTTATATCCATGAACAGTGATTTCAAGAATAGTTTTTAGCAAACAGTGATCAAGCCTCCACCTTATGTGGCCTTTAAAAAATAACAACTCAATTTAGGTGACTACTGCACTTGGGAATAATTGTAGAGAGGGTAGTACTAGAGTTGATGAAAAAAAAAATGAGACACAATTATATCCCTAGAAGGAAAAATTTCTTAAGCTTCATAAATAAATTTAAATCTTTGGGTGATGACCCTTGTCTTAATGGTGTTTAGAAGTGAGGCTTAGACTTGTGTTAAGTTTATGTATCCTTAAGAAATTTTTGTGAGGAAGACCTTGGTCTTCAAGACGCTAACCCTAGAAGTTAACAACGTTGTCTTGTTTATAGAATGATTGACATCATCTGATTAGTGACTCTTAAGGTTATGTTTGTCAATGACTTGATTGTTTAAATGAATTATGGAGTCAAGTATTAATGATCTAGCCATCATTGATTTTAGTATGAATTTATAACTTAATTAATTATAATGAACTAGGCCAATGTTGAATTTAGGAATCATGAGAAGGTCAAGGCATTTTTGAGATAAATTAATGCTTAGATGGAGAGCAACCTTTAATTTATTCAATTACTTATAGCTAGAATCTACACTTCGGATTTAATCGATTAAAGCATCGATTGCATGTCCTTGGAATTTGATAGAAGTTTATGATATTTGTTTATTGATTTGTGCTACAAGTTAAAGGCTCTAAAATAGCACAGGAATGATGCAGTCATTGACCAATCGTCCTTGTTCTTCTTTGTGTAAGATGCAGTGTTATTTGATACATATTTTTGGTAGGATAAACAACTTTGATGAAATGCTCGCGATTAATAATTACATCTTTTAATTGATGCTTATTTCAGAATAGAAATTGTCACTACGAACATTTTAATGTTGATGCATGATTGTTTTAGAAATTAGATGTCTCGCACGTCTTGAATAATTAATGTTGATGAATGATTTTTAGAAATTGATTTCTCACATGCCTTGAAATAATGTTGATTTACGATCAATTCAATAATTTAGATAGCTCACGCGCAATGAATATTTAATTGCTGATGTATGATTAATTAAGGAGTTAGAATACTGCTAGGGAAATAAATGTCGATGTATGATTGATAAAGTCGATGATTACTCTTGCACCATGAATAACTGATGATTAAGCCTGATTGTTTGATCTAGTTGATTTCGGCTTAATTGGATTAGAGGATATAAAATCTCTTTGTTCTCCAAAAGTCACCACCGAGGACCTTTAAATGGTCAAAATAAATCGATGAATCCTTGGCTTGAGTATCGCTATGTAACCCGAGGTCTTAACCACATATAGTTACGGGTAATTTTTATTATTCGCTGATATGGACGATCATCATTTAGGCATTTGTTTCTGATTGTGATGTATTGAACCACGCCTCTATTTATGATTATGTGTGGATCATGTGTTGATATCATTATGTTAATGCATTGGTTTGTGTCATTATTGATTAAAATGAGGTGTCGCTTGTAATTCTTTTGATTTCGTGTGGATTATGTGTTGCTATGAATTACGTGTTAACGTTAATTTCCTAATGCTTTAAAACAAAAATTTACCTATTGTACTTTGTTTGTTGTCATAACTTAGGATGTTACATATGGTATCAAAGCGGTTCAACCCCTCGACTGTCGATCGTCATGCCTTCCACTATATTAAACACTTAATTAATAGCTTATCGCTAAATAAAATTTAAACTAGTCCCCGCTGTAATCACATAGAGGGCGCCATGGAGGTAGATGACATGGTGATAGAGGAGGAGGTGGTGCGATGCTCCAATGTCTTCCTCCATGCTAGAGGGGTCTAACCTCCAAGGAGAATAACAAGTCATTGGACAGGAGCAGATTGTTTTGGGGGATTTGGTTGGTTTGATGAGGTCCTTCAGAGGATGTCAAAGGCCTTGATTAATCCAACTAAATAGAGATGAGGCCAAGATGTTTGTACCCAATGAGGGTACACAGCGTGCTCTACCGGGTATGCTGGTAGAAATCCACCGAGAACCCGAGAAGGTGAAATTTCCTGATTTCATGGGTGCCACAGACGGCTCAACTGTTGGGGAATGGTTGGAGAACATGGTGGTGTGTGACATTTTCAGGATCTCACACCTCCAACCCAAGTTCCGTGATGGTGGTCTCTTTCAGCTGGAAAGGAGTGTCTTCATGGTGGAAGACGCCTCCCTACCTCAACTAAAATGGTCGGGAATTTGAACCCCTCATCCAACCAATGAGTTCACACGATAGAGTGGTTGTATTTTGCTGGAGTATGAGGTTGAATCATGGAGTTTTTAGGTTTTCCACTCAACATGGAGAAGATAAAGGTAATAACTGCTCTTCTACTTAACATCAGCATTCGTGCAAAGTGAGGATCCTAATGCCTCACATCGCTTCACAATGTTAGAAGGCCCCTGTATAGTCGGTGGAAGAGTTGACCGTTAGGGTCGGGCATGACTCTTTGCAAGACCTAAGGAATGTGATGGCATTCGGGTTAACAACAACAGCTTAGGTCCGAGAGAAGAACATACCGATCTCAAAATGGTAGGCCAAGAGTTTCTACCGGGGCCAAGAGTACCAAACCAAAGACTGTGTGTTGGACATGTGGAGATCCACATTACCAAAGGAGGACCGCTTTGGTTGAGGAGGGATAGAGAAGTTTAATCAATGGGACACCATGGGGTTGGATATTTGGCAAGGCCCATGATCCCATGTAATGGTGAATAATCATTCTGCCGCAGCACCAAATTAATCGGTGTCGACAAAAATTATCGTTGATCAACTTTTTAGTATTTTGATAGATCTCTGCTACAAAGATCTCTTTATTTCTACCGCAAATGGTGAAAAGAATTCAAGGTAAAGGCATTCGGAAAGGTGACAATTTTAGGCACGAAATGGCTTCGAGTGCCAAACAAAATGTTGGAGGAAATTTTACGTGACTTGCATTAACTGGGATATTTTGTAACAAATTATGACCTATATGTCACTTCCATATTAGATGCTATGATTGTTTGATTGGTATGGATTGTTTGGAATTGCATGATGGGATACTCAATTGTAAGAGGAAGCCGCTGAGTTTGATGATGAGGGACAGAGACAAGTAGTACATAGGGAAGAAACCGTGGATGTCCTGAGGTACACATTTCTTCCCTACATCTCTAAGAGCATGCCAGCGATGCAAGGTATATGCAATCTTAGCGATAAGCAAAAAAGGAGAGGCAGAAGGATTAAAAAAACTTCCTGTAGTACAAGAGCTTGTTGATGTTTTTTCCTGAGGAACTACCAAGTGTTCCACCGAAAAGAGAATTGGAATTTATGATCAACTTGAAACCTAGAACTAAACCGACATGAGCTTCATCTGGACAAGTCAACAAATGTGGTTACAGAGCTGAAAATGCAATCCAAAAGAATTGTTGGACCTCGGACTTATACATCCAAGTGTGTCACCTTAAACTACTAAGTGGCTTAAGGCAAGAAAGAATGATGGTTCATGGAGACTTTGTAATGACTACCATCAAGCATTCGAACTAGGCAACCATCAAGAACTGCATCTCCATGCCACAAGAATAGATGATTTGTTTGATCAAATGAAAGGTGTGGATCAGAGCCAAAGATCGACTTGAGATTAGTTTATCACTAGTTAAGAATTGGAGGGAAGACATTCCTAAACACTCTCTTCATGAGGTCTCTAACATCACGCATTTACCAATTTGACCCACAACCCCTGTGGGTATTCATGAGTTTGATGAATGGTGTTCCTACTTGGACAAGTTTGTTCAAGTATTCATTGATGACATATTTATATATTCTTGAACGACAGAAGAACATGAATAACATTTGCTTTTAGTACCACATTGCCACAGAAAACAAATTATACCTGAAAAATGCCTCAAATGCTCTCAACAATTGAGGATTCATTACTTAGGGAATGTCATATCTGGTGAAGGTATCACTCTGGATCCAGAGAAATTAGAGTCAATTATATAATGGACAACACTGATAAACGTACATTAATTATGTAGCTTTATGGGTTTAACAAGATATTACCAACGATCGCTGAAGGTTTTTCAAGATAGAAAATCAGACCACGGAATTACTGAAGAAAAACAAGAAGTTTGTTTAGACCGAGAAGTGCACAGAAGAATTTCAAAGGATAAAGGGTTTGTTGATGACAACACTGATACTATAGGTCCCCGACGTGGACAAGAATTCTTGGTATGCACAGACGATCCTAAAGAAGGTTTAGCTAAGTATTCATGCAAGACTATCTAGTGATTGCTTACACCTCAAGGAAATTAAGAAAGCATGAGGAGAACTATGCAATGTATGATTTGGAGTTATTATCCATAATATATGCCTTGAAGGTGGGACACTATCCGATTGGACATAATCAACCAAAAACAGATCATCAGATTAAAAATATATTTGACGCCAGAAAATCTCGAACGCACGATAAAGGTGTTGGTCATAATTTCTTAGCAAATGCATTTTGAGATTTCACATAAAAGGAAATCAGTTGAACAAAGTGGTAGATGTGTTGAGTCTGAGACCACACATATTCTCAGAAATACCTCTTCGCATCTAATTCCTGTGAAAATATATTCTTAACTATATAGTTCGGACGATGATTGGTATAAAGAGGTTAAGGAAAATATCAGACACGACACCATGATGGTACCAAAGTTTGAAGGATACGCATTGGACAACGACGGATTGATGAAGTATAAATAAACATGATTTACGTGACACCTAATCATGAATTCAGAAGTTTGATCTTAAGAGAATCTCATAGAAAAATGTACATGGATCATCTAGGAAGCCATGAAGATGAGGGAAGACCTATCTCCCTTATTCTTCCTCGAAAAGGAATGAAGGTGATTACAAAGCCAACCGCATAAGCATCGTCCAAGAAATATCATCGTGAAGGTTGAACATAGACATCCAACCGAATTATTACAACCAATATCGCTATTCTAATCGAAATGGGAGGTCATTGGATGGATCCTTTATTGTTGGATTGCTACCGACTTAAGGTGGCATGACTCACTTTAATGCGGGAGAAGGACACTAAGGATCTAAGAGTGCACATTTTACCCATGCATGAGACGCACTGTGCAATACATTATTAGCTATATTTTATCAGCGAGATTGTAAGACTACATGGCATGCCTAAAAGGATCATATTCTCGATATAGGATCAATGTTTATAAGACATTTTTGGACCGGGCCTAAAGAGGCCTTGGGAACACAACTAACCTTTAGTACAACATATCACCCGAAGATAGATGAGCGTATCGTAAAAGAATCCAACCAAATTTTGGAATATAAGTTGTGTATGTACGTGATGGACAAACATAAACTCTTCTTGGGAAGATTTCTTGCCATTGGTAGAGTCTGTGTACAACAACAACTATCAAAGTGCCATTAAGATGACACCATTTGAGTTCTTTACATGCTACTACATGTCGGACGCCATTGAGTTAGGATCAACTTGAGTATAGGGTCCTAGTAGGACTAGATATGATCCAAGAAATGGAAGAACAAATGAAACGATAAGACAAAGGATTTAAGAAGCCGAAGCTCTATTTAAGAGTTATGCCGATGTGCATCACATTGACCACAACTATGAAGTTAGCGATCAAGTTTTATTGCAGGTGAAACCACACAAGAGTTCAATCAAGTTTGGAAAGGGTTCTAAACTTCTCCAGGGTTTGTGGGACCTTTCCGTTAGAAACGTATGGACCCGTATTCCATTGGACTAGCCTCCTTGCCCTCGACCTTTGAGGCTTAGACACCCATGTTTTTTATGTATCTGTCTTGAGACATTACGTTAGTGATCCTACACATGATTGACATGAGTTCTTTGTGGGTGTCGGACGAGGGTGCACCTACCTCATGGTGGAGCCAATATGAATTATGGGTCATCACATTCAAGAGCTATGGTGTCAAACAGTCGATCAAGTCAAGATCCAGTGTGAAACTTATAGTCCACACTTGGCTATTCCCTCGAGGACGATATGATATGTTTTACCAGCTCCATTTTTTATTAGGATAGTTTAGACATTTGTATCTTGTTAGATGCTTTATTTACTTCATTTTATATACTATACAACTTCAAGACGGTTTAAAACAAGAGGGGGTGTGTATGTAACATTCACTCGCGGGAGCACATATTATCAACTCGTTTTGAGGACACTTGTGTGCAAGTTATCTAGTTATAGTAAATGATTATATATTTCACTTGTGGATCTTTATGATGATGTAGATGATTATGAATTACGTTAATTGATATATGTATTGACATATGCCATTGATGAGTTTTCCCTCGAAAGGCAGACACTGACAAATTGTGGATGTTGATGGCATCATCGGACCTCCTTGGACTCCCTGGGATTGAGTCATGGAATGGATTGTATTGGTTTGAGTATTTAATTTTTTCATATGTGATAATCGATTATATATTATGATGTTGTATATGGATCATTGACGCTGTTTCATCGATGAATGCAAGCTGAAGATCTCTTGTTAATCTGACTCACATAAGGTGTAAGGGGGCCATGCACATAGATCTGATTTTGAGGGAGAGGTGTGGTAGTGTCCCTATTATAGCCTACTAGCACTCCCACTCTGGTTCAAACTGTATGTTGACAATTACCTAGTTCGAGGGGTCCACGACATCATGAGGGAAGACCCAGATAAGCCACCACTCTAAGATTTCTATGGGCATGCAATATGTGGTCCCTATTCCTTAGAAGCCCTTAATCTCTCACAAGGTTGCACGAATGGAGTGTTGACTACAATGGTTGGACAACTACCTGTCTCAAATAAAGGAGAGTGTAACTTGAGCACCTGAGTGCATCTTTAAGGGCACGTCGTGGAAATAAAAAATTGAGTCAAAGAATCTAGGTGGCCTAGAAACCTTGGAGAATAATTAAACCTTGTAAAAATCTTGAGCATCATATTCACTATTTAATTACTCAATTAAATAATGAATTTATTAATTGTAAACCCCCAAATGAAGTCTAATCCTATTCAAACTTTAATCCTAAGCCTAAGTTCTTATAGGAGGCTAACACTAAATTGTTAACTAATTTAAATAAAAGAGGGAATGAAGAAAATCAAGTTAAGATTTAAGAAAGGTAAAATGTATCTAAAAAATGATATAAGTAATATGTGTGCAAGTAATATAAAAGGATTTTTTAAAATAAGAAAGAAACTAGGGATGAGAGAATGTGTACACATAGAAAGGAATCTAGGGTCTAGTTAACACTAGTCTAACTAGAGAAGAATCATATTCTAACTCAACTCAGAATTAGTAAGGCGTCAGCCATTAAATGGGAACATGGGGAATAAGGAGACAACTAGGAGAGAATTAAGGAGGATTTTAGGAAGGGTGAGGGAAACTGAATTTCAATTAAATTATCTATGTATTTACTTGTGAAACTTGGCGGAAGGGGTGTCAAGTGTATAAAATAATTCTAAATTATATAAATTAAAAAGTGAATTAACGTAAGCAGGAACATTCTATAAAAAAAAATGTTTGAGGTGAGAAAAAAAAAACCACACAAGTTATGGGAAAAGTTATGTTGCAAAAATGTTGACTAGTTTTTTCTTATGAGAGTTGGGATACCCAGCCTTGAGAGAGAGAGAGAGTGGTGGCTCTACCTTCCGAGGGTGCTAGGGAGCTATAGATCTCCCTCGTTACAGGTGCATGGCCCCTTTGCTGCTCGGTGGGCTAAGAGGGAAGAAGAGTACCTCTAGCATTGGCTGGGAGGCACCGGCATGCCCCTACTTGCTAGTAAGAGGGAGGCGTGAAGGAGCCTAAAGCTGGAAGATCAACTGATCCTTCATTTGCTATGGTATTTTATATAAGTTTTGTAATGGTATTAAGATTAATGTATAATCTAGCTTTAGAACCTCGCGTAAACAGTATTGAATGTGTATGTTGAATTGTCAAGTTCCTAGTTAACTGGTGTGAGATCAGAGGGAGAAATTTGGTCATGGGTATATTCTAAACTTCTTTAAATCCATATGGGCTTCTAGTTGTTATATGTGTAAGTAGAGTGCAATGTCACATTTGCTACCATTGATTGGAATGTGTCATAGTTTTATATACCTTTTAACTATAGATGTGTTGATGTTGCAAATAGGCTCTATTTGTGCGTAGAAAAAAAAAAGTTTTGTTATGTGTTGTGCTTGACAATTTCTTGAAAAAGTGGGTGAATTCCTGCCCTCAATTGCTATGGTGTATAGTTCGTTAGGGATACAATCTTTTGGATTTTGTAAAAGAAGTGGTATTCATAAATCATGTGGAAGACCAAATTAGTTTCCATGCTCCTGGTTAAGAACTGTTGTTAGAGTGAAGCTTGTATATCTGGGCTCAATTGTTGTTGGTAATGGAGATTAATACCCGTATTAGTCCGATTGGACCTTCGTATTTATAGGGATAGCTACAATATCTGCGACCACGTCTGAGTGTGGTTAAACCAGAACATCCTCCTCCTATCTATTTTCCTTCAGTGCTTAGTTACCTACAAGCTGGAACCTTTATCTTTATCGTTGCCTTGCATACTGGTAGGATTGGGTTTGAGGCCTCAACGCTAGGATATCGTGCTTGAATCAAACCCCTTTTTTTAACCAAGTCATGAACTTGGATTACACTCTGTCAACCCGGATTGTAGAATGGCCATCCGAGATTTCGATGGAGTAAGAATTATTTTCCCATTTTGTTTAGAAACGGATTTCCTTTACCCAGATTCGAACCAACTCATCGGACTAGCATGACGTTAATGATAAGATTCCGAGTCATTTTTGAGATATCTATCTAGTCATTTTCTCCCTTCGCCTACACTTTTGTTGTTGTAGCATTGGGGACTATGATGCCCTCCCTTTAGAAGTCTTGTTTCCATGGTGAACAAGGGAATATTTACCTGCGCCTCTCGGTGGCCATTTCTGGTTATCCAACTGCAAGTGCAGACTCTCTCAGGATATGGCACCTCTCCTTGGAAGGGAATATAGTGTCCGCTTGGGAAATTTTCTACAATACTCTCACACCTGAGGTTCTTACTGAATATCTTCACTTGGCCTTAACTGTGCCCAGATGTAATCTAATTCTAAATATGGACTTTTGCATGGACAGTTAAGGCTTGGTATTTTTGTTCTATTGATGGATGACCTAGGTCTTACCCGACATATACCTCTGAATTAGTTTCCATTCCCTAATATTTGCACTTCGACCCTTCCAGAAGCGTATTTTAAAATGTCGTTCAACCAAAGTTTCCAAGAACACAAAATAACCATTAAGGGTTGAGTTGCCTTCAAGACTGTCAGTGATTAGGCAGAGCGAATTCCTTTGGTTTTGCAAGTTGTTTAACTCCCAAATTCGTCAACGATCAGGTACTAACGCCCTTCAGTGCAGGATAGTAACTCTTTTTGGGGGGTGGTTATATCCATGAACAATGATTTCAAGAATAGTTTTTAGCAAACAGTGATCAAGCCTCCACCTTATGTGGCCTTTAAATTATTTTTATAAAAATAACAACTCAATTTAGGTGACTATTGCACTTGGGCATAATTGTAGAGAGGGTAGTACTCAAGTTGATGAAAAAAAAATGAGCCACAATTATATCCCTGGAAGGAAAAATGTCATAAGCTACGTAAATAAATTTAAATCTTTGGGTGATGACCCTTGTCTTAATGGTGTTTAGACATGAAGCTTAGACTTGTGTTACGTTTATGTATCCTTAAGAATTTTTTGTGAGGAAGACCTTGGTCTTCAAGATGCTAATCCTAGCAGTTAACAACGCTCTCTTGTTTATAGAATGATTGACCTCATCTGATTAGTGACTCTTAAGGTTATGTTTGTCAATGACTTGATTGTTTAAATGAATTATGGATTCAAGTATTAATGATCTAACCATCATTGATTTTAGTATGAATTTATAACTTCTAATTAATTAGAAACGAACTAGGCCATCATTAATCTCTTAGGAATCATGAGAAGGTCAATCATTGTTGAGATAAAGTAATGCTTAGATGGTGAGCAACCTTTAATTTATTCAATTACTTATAGCTAGAATCTTCTCTTCGGATTGAATCAATTAAAGCACCAATTGCATATCCTTGGAATTTGATAGAAGTTTATGATATTTCTTTATTGAGTTGTGCTACAAGTTAAAGGCTCTAAAATAGCATAGGAATGATGCTACCATTGACCAATCGTCCTGTTCTTTCTAAGATGGTTATTTTGATACATGTTATTGTAGAATGGAATCTTGATGAAATGTTTCATAGATGAATAATCACATTCTTCAATTGATGCTTATTTGTAATAGAAATTGTCGCCCCAAGAACATTTATGTGGATGTACGATTGTTTTAGAAAATTAGATGTCTCGGACGGCCCTAATAATTACTGCTGAAGAAACGATTGTTTTAGAAACGATTTCTCTTGTGCCTTGAAAATAATGTTAATTTATGATTAATTAAGTGATTAGAATACTCTCGCGTGCCGTGTTGTCGTTGATGTGTGATTGATAAAGTTGATGATTACCCTTGCACCATGAATAATTGATGATTAAGATTGATTGTTTGATTCATTTGATTTCAACTTGATTGATTAGAGGGATAGACACCTCCTTGTTCTAAAGTCATTCCAAGAACAAATGTATAAAATCAATCTGGATGAACTCTGGCTGAGTGTTTCTATGTGTCCCAGAGGTCCTAACCATGCACGATAGGTTGGGAAGGTGGTTCTTTATTATTTGGTGATATGGTTGATCATTACTTATATTTTCTTCTAAGATTGTGATGTGTTGAGTTGCATCTCTATTTATGATTATGTTTGGATCATGTGTTGCTATCATTATTTTAATGTGTTGGTTTGTGTCGTTATTGATTACAATGAGGTGTCTCTCATAATTCTTTTGATGTCGTGTGGATTATGCGTTGAATTTTCCTCAGAGATGTTAATTTATTGCTTTAAAAAAAAAAAAAAAAATTACCTTATCCAAGGCATACCTATTGTACTTTATTTTTTGTTGTAACTTGGGGATGTTACACATGGTATCAAATTGGGTTCAACCCTGGGATTGTGGATCGTCACGCCTTCCACTTTATTAAACACTTAATTAATAACTTATCGCTAATTAAAATTTAAACTAGTCCATGCAGTAATCATGGTTAGATGGCGCCATGGAGGTAGATGGTGTGGTGCTAGGGGAGAAGGTGTGACGCCTCTAGTGGCTTCCACGCCAGAGGGTTCTAGCCCCTAGGAGAAGAACAAGTCATTGGACATGAGAATATTGTTGTGGGGAATATGGTTGGTTGGATGAGATCCTTTCATAGGATGTCAAAGATCTTGATTAATCTGACTAAATAGAGATGAGTCCAGGGTGTTTGTACCTAATGAGGATACACAACGTGCTCTAGCTGGCAGTGGTAGCAATCACAGAGAACTCGAGAAGGTGAATTTTCCCGAGTTCATGGGTGCCACGGACGGCTCAACTATTGGGGCATGGTTGGAGAACATGGCGATGTGCATTGCACTTCGTGACCACGCCTCCAACCTGAAGGTTCACATGGTGGTCTTTCAATGGAAAGGAAATGCTCTTCTATGGTGGAAGATGCTCCCACCTCATCTAAACATGGTTGTCGAAGACGTGTCATGGGAATTGTTCGAGGAACGATTCCGGGAGAGGTATTTGTCCGAGGAATTCATTGAGAGCCAGCCCAATGAGTTCAATGCCTTATTATAGAGTGATCGTGCTATGCCGGAGTATGAGGCTGAATCATTGAGTTGCCTAGGTTTTCTCCACCTGTGAAAACGGAGAAGCTAAAGGTAAACAAGTTTGTGTTCATCCTTAACTTCAAAATTCATGCAAAAGTGAGGATCTTAAGGCCTCAGACATTGCACGATGTTGTCCAGAAGACCCTCATAGCTGAGGAAGAGTTGACCAACGGGGGGTCAAGATAGGACTCCTACAAGACCGGTTGGATAGACGGCATTCGAAGCGCAAAAAAAATAGTTTAGGCCTGACAACAGAGCATACCATGATCTCAAGAGGGTATGCCAAGAGATTCTACTTCGGGGGCCAGGAGTACTAGACTGAAGACCAGTTGTTCGACATGTGGAGAGACACATTACCAGTGAGACTGTCTAGTTGCGAGGGTCAGAGCGGTTGGATCAACGAGAAACACTATAGTTGGAGATTTGGGCAAGGCCCACAGGATCCATGCAGTGGTGAATAACTGCCAAGCCGAGCACGAGTCTATTGTGCTCGAGACGTCAGGTACCATCGTCGACCAAAATTTTAGTATTTTGATAGATCTCGGTGCTACATAGAGCTTTATTTCTAGTGCAACGCTGAAAATAATTAAGGTAAAGGCAATCAAGCAAGATGAGTTTAGGTATGTAGAAATGGCTTCGAGTGCCAAACAAAAGATTGGAGGAAAGTTTACAGACTTGTGCACTAACTTGGGAGATTTTGTAACAAAGTATGAACTATATGTCACGATCTTAGGATCTTATGACGTCATGATCGGTATGGCCTAGATGGAATCACATGATGCGATACTCAACTGTAAGACGAAGCGATTGAGTTTGATCGATGATTAGGGGATCAAATTTTGATCAAAAATTCAAAGTGCTCGGAATCACTTCAAACCAGACGAGAGCGTAGGCCTCGTCGTTGCAAAGCCAACGCAACTCGTTTCATCTCAAACGGACGTCGGGAGTGAGATATATAGCGATCTGTTCGTCAAGTCAAACAGGCAAAAATTTTGATGTTGACTGTACAGTCCATACAGTCCGTACGGTCTGACGTGGCAGGGCCGTACAGACCGTACGATGACGTGTTAGGTGATGACATGGCAAGCAATTGTTGGTTGACAACTGTCGAATCGGGAAGTGACACGTGTCCTTTGGTGGCAAATGGTATGAGGACACGTGGCCCAATCCGTGGGCGCCATGTGTCACTCGTTGTTTGGTTTATGTTTGTTATGTAAAATTTATGTTGGAGTCTGTGGGGTTCGACCCCCGGACCTCCCCCAACGCATAACGCCTTCGCACGACCGCCCGACCATTGGACCACGAGTTGGTTCTTGTTATATATATATGTTTGAATATATTTAAATTTGCACATTATTGTAAATGGCGGGGGGGGGTTGGGCCGAGGCTTAGCCCCGGCCCGTGGTCATTTGCAATTTTATATGACCGTGCCATATGTATTGTAGCCCGACAGTTGTATATGCGTGCGATTTTGAAAACCTAGCCCGTGGTCTTGTTAAACCATATGACCATGTGTGGAGCGCGGGGGTTAGTTTCAACGGTTGTAACTTTTTTTAACCACTTTTTGTCACGCGCGAGGTCACATGACCCATACGCCCAGGTGCCTAGGCGGTTAGGGGCTGGCGCACCCTTAACCATTCTACGGTTTGCACTGTTGGCGCGGTTGCGCCCGATGCTGGGTTTTCACGCTTTAAATTGCGTGTGAGCCAGGTTCAAAGAACAAGGGTGCATTTTGTAGATGCAGAGACAACAAGCTTGAAGAGGGAGACTTCGAGGAGGCCTAACTTCTTCGTTTTTCAACCGGTTGAGGTGCCGAAAGAGCCCAGACAGGGGTTTTTGGACGCTCTAAAGCCATTGGAGTAGTCGGTTTGTCAGTTTGAGCATTGTAAGACATGTTTTTGAGCAATTTTTGAGCAATTAATAATAATGATCCATTAAAAGCTGGACCAGGAGATGTAGCCTAAGAGAGGGGTGAACTCATTTATCAATTGTTGTGCTTATGTGTTTATGTTCATTGATTATGTTGTTGTCTATGTATAATTTGCATAAGTAATCTTTTAATCTATGTGTTGCAAACTGATCCATTTGCTTTAAACACATAACATTCACATTGCAAATAATTT
>SNQJ01S0164889.1:21287-44937 GCA_010110895.2 Picea sitchensis | reverse complement strand
GAGGAAGACCTACACATTGAGTTCCTCAAACATGGTATTCACTCTATCAACTTACATATTGTCAATTTGTTTGATTTATTGCGTTGTTTGATCAAGTTCTCCTTTCACATGATTCCACCATATCATCCAACCCATTTTGAAATAAAGGTTTAGTTAAGATCCTACAATTACATGACCATCATGATTAGACACACTTAAATACATGTTATCAAATTTAGTTAAGATCCTGTGTTGAATGGCATAATTTTTATTTTTTTTAAAACCACAACATTGGTCGCTTTAGCGACTAACATGTTTGTTGCTAGTATCGCCAATTGGTCGCAAACACCAACCTGTTAGTCGCTAGAACGACCAACCTGTTAGTCGGTCGAGTGACTAACATGTTCGTCGCTAGTATTTCCAATTGGTCGCAAACACCAACCTATTAGTCGCTAGAGCGACCAACCTATTAGTCGGTCGAGTGACTAACATGTTCGTCGCTATTATTGCCAATTGGTCGCAAACACCAACCTGTTAGTTGCTAGAGAGACCAACCTGTTAGTCGGTCGAGTGACTAACATGTTCGTCGCTATTATTGCTAATTGGTCACAAACCCCAACCTGTTAGTCACTAGAGAGACCAACCTGTTAGCCATTCTACTCACTAACATTTGTCGCTAGTCAAACTTCTCCCTATTTTGAATAGGCTTCATTTCCTGGTCGTTAGACCGGTGAAGATCCATGTGTGGCCGCTAGACCGATGAATGTATTCCGATGAAAAAAAAATTATCTTCATCGCAAAAACGACTCCATGCCGACAAAAATTCGTCTCTACTTCATCCCAAAAATGTTCAAATTTAATAGTGTCTCCCTTGCCATTTCTCTTATAGAGTTCTCTTAGTGACCATTTTCCAAATGCACATTAAATTCTTTTTATTAAAAATTAATTAGGAAAAAATATCCCCCGTACACTTGTCACCCGATCCCTTAGTTGCACCAGAAATTCATCTATTTAATTAAATTAATTGTAAATTTCCTTCACCCATCCTAAAATAATTCCTAAAAACGCTCCTTGTTGTCCCTTTTATCCGTCAATTTATTTTAATGACCGACGCCTTTCTTAAATCTTAGTTGAGTTTTATTTGGGAAAGTTCTTTAGACTAGATTCCTTTCTATGTTCCACATTCCTTTTTGCATTTAATTTCCCTTTTTGTCTAAGTTCCAAATTATCATCTCTTGCACATAAACAATATTTAATTCTTAGATAAATTATTTCTCCTTTAAATTCTTAATTTGATTTTTCTTCATCCCCCTTTTTATTAATTGATTAATTAATATTTAGTCCTCATACTCAATTTAGACCTAGGCTTATCAATTATTTTTTTAAAGGAAATTTTATAATTAATAAACTTCACTCATACCACATTTATCTTAAGGCTGACCACGTCAAAATAAAATATTGTTTTCTAGGCACCTATGTTCATTGACTCACCTATGTTTAAAAATCACAACGTGCCCTTCAATACTCACTACGTACTCCAAGGGTTCCACTCACCTTTATTCATGTTTCATTTATGTGATGTGCCCTTCAATACACACTATGTGCTCCAAGGGTGTCACTCGCCTTTGACTGATTCTGGTAGACGTCTAACCCTTGGAGTCAATACTCCATCAGGTGACCTGGTGGGAGACTAAGGGACTCTAAGGAATAAGGACCATGTCTTATTGTGCGCCCCTTAGAATCTTCATGAGATACTGTCTCAGTCTTTCCTCACGACATCATGTATCTCTCGAACTAGGTAATCGTTAACCTACAGTTCGAGCCATGACGAGAGTTCTAGTAAGCTGTGGCAGGGTTGCTACCACACCTCTCCCTCAATATCTCTAGTTGTTGTGCATGTCCCCTTTACTCCTAATGTGATTCTGATTAGCAAGAAATTGTCAGCCTGCATCCATCATCGAAACATGTCAGCGATCCATAAACAACATTATAATATACCCGATCATATGTTACACATGCATAAACAGAAATACCCAAACCATATATAGTCCAGTCCCCGACACAAATCAAAGTCCAAGGAGGTCCATTGATGCCATCGACATCGCCAATCTGTCAAGTGTCTTGCACACTCAGGAGAATCCCATCAATAACACCTGTCAATAAATAGATAATCAAATAACATAACATCATATCCACAACATCATCATCAGAATCCATAAGAGAAATAGACAATCATATACTGAACCAGATCACTTGCACGAAAGTTTCCTCAAAGAATAAATCTTATCATGTGTGTGCGAGAGTGAGATGTTACCTACACCCCCTCTTGTTTTAAAATTCATCCCAAAGTTTCACAGTATGTAAGTGCAGTAAATAAAGTATCTAACAAGATATAAATGTCTAGCTATCAAACAAAAATGGAAATTGTTGGTGCATATCATATGCGTCCTCCCAGGTAGCCGAGTGTGGACTATAATTGTCCCACTAGACCTTGAATTGATCGATTGTTTGACGTTGTAGCTATTGAATGCGATGGTCTAGAATGCAGATTGGCTCCATCATGAGCACACCCCCGTCCGATACCTGCAAAGAACTCATGTCAATCACATTTGTAGCATCGATAACATAGTGTCTCAAGAAAGATAAATGAAAAACATTGTGCATACACCTCAAAGAATCAAGCAAGGCTAGTCGATAGGCCACGTGCCCCTTCCTTTCTACAACCTAAAAAGGTCCCAAAAACCTAGGAGAGATTTTAGCACCCTTTCCAAGCTTGATCGAACTCTTGTGCGGTTTCACCTGCAAGAAGACTTGATCACCAACTTCATAACTACAGTCAATGCTATGCGCATCGACATAGCTCTTCTTCCTATCCTGTGCTTCCTTGATCCTTTGTCTTATCGTTTTCATTTGCTCTTCCATTTCTTGGTTCGCTTCTGGTCCTACCAGGACCCTATCCTCAAGTCGATCCCAACTCAAAGGTGTTTGACAAAGTCAACCGTAAAGAAACTCAAATGACACCATCTTAATGATGTTTTGATAGTTTTTGTTGTATGCAAAATCTACTAGTGGAAAGAAATCTTCCCAACACTTTTGTTGGTCCATCACGTACATACAAACATATCCTCCAAGATTTGGTTTGTTCTTTCTGTCTTCCCGTCTGTCTCTGGGTGATATGTGGTACTAAAGTTAAGTTGGGTTCCCAAGGCCTCTTGGAAACTAGTCCACAGTCATTTTGTAAACATCGATCCTCGATCGGATATGATCCTCTTAGGCACACCATGCAGTCTCACTATCTTGCTAATAAAAAATGTAGCTATGTCTGGCACCTGATACATCCTACGCACATGGATACAATGAGAAATCTTCGTCAGAGTTTCAACTACCACGAAAATCAAGTAGTGCCTCCTTGCTGTCAACGACAATCCAACAATGAATTCCATCGAAATGCCCTCCCATTTCGATTTCGGAATAACGTGTGGCTATAGTAATCATATCGGATGTCTATGTTCAACCTTCACTTGATGACATTCTATACATCTCGCCACATAGTTGACTATGTCCACCTTCATTCCTTTCCATAAGAATATGGGTTTAAGGTCTGCCCTCATCTTCGTGACTCCTGGACGAACCACGTACACTGCTCTATGAGCTTCGTTTAAGATCAAAATTCTCAATTTGTTGTTGGGAGGTACATAAATATGGTTATTATATCTCGTTAATCCACCGTTGTCCATAGTAAATTCCTCAAATTTTTGTACCAACATGGTGTCTTGTCCGATAAATTCCTTAACCTCTTTATACCAATCATCGTCGCGTTGTATAGTTTGAATCCTTTCACGTAGATTTGTCTGAACAGGTATCACTGAAAATATGCATGGCCTTCGACTTAGTGCATCAACCACTCTGTTCAATATTGTTCCTTTTATGTAGGTAATCTCGAAATCTTACTCGCTAAGAAGTTCCAACTAACACCTTTGTCGCGCGTTCAAGTCACTTTGCTTAAAAATGTGTTGCAAACCACAGTGGTCCATTTTTAGTTCGAATTTATGTCCAATCAGGTAGTGTCTCCACACTCTCAGGGCATACACAATGGCCAATAAATCCAAGTCATGCGTCGTATAGTTCTCCTCATGCTTTCTTAACTTCCTTGAGATGTAAGCGATCACTCGACCATCTTGCATCAAGACTCCGCCTAAGCCTTCCTTGGATGTGTTTGTGCATACCAAGAAGTCCTCGTCCATGCCAAGGAATTTTAGTATTGGTGTTGTCATTAAAACCTTCTTGAGCCTTCGAAATGCTTCCGCACATTTCTTGGTCCATACAAACTTCTTGTTTTTCTTCTGCAACTCCGTAATCAGATTTTCCATCTTTGAAAAACCTTTGATGAACCGTTGATAATATCCTGCTAAACCCATGAAGATGCATACTTCTGGTACGTTCGTCGATGCATACCATTCCATAATATCCTCTACCTTCGTTGGATCCACAACGATACCTTTGTCGAAGATGACATGCCCTAAATAATGAATCTTCGATTGATAAAAAGAGCACCTCAAAATTTTCCCATATAATGTTTTCTCTCATAAACACTATAGTACCAAGAAAAAATGTTCATCATGTTCTTCCATCGTCCAAGAATATATCAAAATATCATCAATGAATACTTGAAAAAACTTGTCTAAGTATTCGCGAAACACCCCATTCATCAAGCTCATGAATACCCGTGGGGAGTTTGTTATCCCAAATGGTAAAATGATAAACTCGTAATGTCCAAATATCATCTTGAATGCAGTATTAGGAATGTCTTCCTCCTTGATCCATAACTGGTGATATCTTGATCTCAAGTTGATATTTGAAAACATTATCGCGCCCTTCATTTGATCAAAAAAATCGTTTATTCTCGGCAACAAATATTGGTTCTTGATCGTTTCCTTGTTCACTTGACAGTAGTTAATGCAGAGTCTCCACGACCCATCCTTATTTCATGTGAAAATAACAAGTGCAGCCCAAGGCGATACACTTGGACGTATAAGTCCTAGGTCCAAAAACTCCTTCAGTTGCATTTTCAATTCTTGTAACTCAGGGGTTGACATCTGATAAGGAGTTCTTTCTATAGGTTCACTCCCAGGTTTAAGGTAGATGGTAAATTCCAATTCCCTCTTAGGTGGCAACCTTGGTAACTCCTCTGGGAATACGTTCACAAATTCTCGTACTGCCGCAAGGTTTTTTAGTCCTTCTGCCACGCTCTTTTTGTTCAACGCAAGGAACATTTATATATTGCATCCCTTGCGCATGCTCTTCCGTAGTTGTAGGGAAGAGATGAACCTTAGGGAAACTCTGTGGTTTCTTCCTACAATCACTCATCTATGTCCCTCATCATCGATCAAACTCAACTGTTTCACCTTGCAGTTGAGTATTGCCTCATGCGATTCCAACCAGTTCATACCGATCACGACGTCATAAGATCCTAAGATCGTGACATATAGGTTGGCCTTCGTGACGAATTATCCAGGTTAATGATACAGTCTGTAACCTTTCCTCCAACCTTTTGCTTGGCTCCCGAAGCCATTTCCACATAGCTAAACTTGCCTTGTTCGACTGCCTTTACCTTAATTCTTTTTAGCGTTTTACTAGCAATAAAACTCTCTATAGCACCTAGATCTATAAAAATAATAAAGGCTTGTTCAACGATGGTATATGACGTCTCGAGCACAGTAGACTGGTGCTCGGCCTGGTAGTTATTCACCATTGCATGAATCCGATGGACCTTTCCCAAATATCCTACTGTAGTGTGTCTGGATGATCCAGCTACTCTGGCCCTCTCAATTGGGCATTCACGCTGGTAATGTGGCTCTCCACATGTCCAACACTTGTTCTTCAGTCTAGTACTCCTAGTCCTCGAAGTAGAAATTGATGGCCCACTAGCCTGAAACACTGGTCTATTCTGCTGAACAAGCCTGAACTACAACTGTTGTGGTCGATGCTGCTGTTGGTGATGTGGTCCTCTGTAGGGAGTCTTCTTTCGAGGCATCGGTCTTCGTGGTGTCATGAATGTGGATCATGTGGGTGTGCCTCGATACCCTGATGGATGTCTAGTCGGTGTCTTACGCTGCTGCGTACAAACTATCACCTATCCTTTCGGTCTCGCAAGAGTCCTTCTCTGACCCCCTCTGATGAGATCTTCCTCAGCTATGAGGGCCTTCTGGAAAACATTGTGCAATGTCTGAGGCATTAATATCCTCACTTTTGCACGAATGTTGACGTTAAGGCCGAACACAAACTTATTTACCTTGAGCTTCTCAGTGTTCATATGTAGAGTGTACTTAAGCAAATCCATGAAACAATATACATACTTGGGCACCGTAAAACCGCCCTATCATAAGGCATTGAACTCATTAAGATTACGCTCAATGAATTCCTCAAACGGATACATCTCTTGGAACCACTCCTTGAACAGTTCCCATGACACGTCTTCAACGACCATGTTTAGTTGTGGCAGAAGTGTCTTCCACCATAGAAGAGTGCTCTCCTTCAGCTGAAAGATCTCCATGAAAACCTTCATATTGGAGGTATAGTCACAAAGTGAAAATCACATTGCCATATTCTCCGACCAAACCTTGGCGGCTACATCGTCTGTGGCACCCGAGAACTCGGGAAAATTGACCTTCTCGAGTTCTCGGTGTATGCTACTAGTATTGGCTTGGGTGCACGGTGGACCCTCAGGGGGTGCCGACGCCCTGGCCTCATCCCTATCCAGACGGCTAATCAAGGATTCTGACATCCTTTGAAAGGACTTCATCAACCCAACCACATCCTCCACAACTATCTGTTTCTGTCTTACAACTTGTTCTTCTCCTTGGGGGTTAGACCCCTCTGGTGTGGATGCTACTTGAGGCATCACTCCTCTTCTCCTAGCACCACGCTCCACGACATCCTCTAACCATGATTACCTACACAGATACAATTCAAATTAATTAGTGATAAATTATAATCAAGTGTTTGCACATTGGAAGGTGTAATGCTCCAGGGTTGAATGCGCTCTAATACCATATGTAACACCCCGAAGTTATGACAAAAATAATGACGTACAATAGGTATAATTTTTTTTTATTCCTACGTTAGGAAATTAAAACATCACAATAAATAACAACATCATCGACACATCATTCACATATATTAACCAAACAATATTAATGCATTAACAATCCATTATGACACAATGCCGACACATCATCACCATGAACCACGGCACACATATCGATGTATTAACACATTAATTAACAACAACCCAACATCATTGCATTCTACAATTAATAACGACGTATAATAGTACGAATCTTAAATGTTCAACGCATCTCATAAGGACAATCATTAGATAGCACTAGGATAACATAAGATAACATAGTGAATCATAAGGATCATAAAGATAATCACAAGTATCACATAATATACTACCCGCCCAACCTACCCTGCAAGGTTAGGACCTCCAGGACACATAAGAAACGCTCAAGCCCAGGTTCCAATTGATTTTAACCATTTAAGGTCTCAGGGGTGGTGACTGTTCTGAGGAACAAGGAGGTGTCTACATTCCACTAACACAATCTATCACAAGCAACTGGGTAAATCAACGTCATCTACGATAACTCTATTTATCAATCTATCAATCCCAGTTCACAATTAAGCCTGGCGCACGAGTAATCATTCACATAACTCATCATATATCATATCAATTTTCAATTCGCGCAAGGAGTCTAATGTCTATAACAATCATTAATAAATTTAATGGCGCAAATAAAAGTTGTTAATCCATCATTCATTAATACATCTAAAGAAAAAATTAAGGGTTGTTAATCCCTCATTCATTAATACATCTAAAGATGCAAGTAAGGGTTGTTAATCCCTCATTCATTAATACATTTAATGATGCAAGTAAAGGTTGGTAATCCATCATATGACAATGTAAGAGAAGGTGCACGGTAAATGATTGCATTTATTTTTTGTCTAAGGAAATCTAAGGTCTAATCAGTCGTTCACCACATCATAATTTCATTACACACAAGTAGTTTGATGTTCATAACCATATATTACATATAATTTAGCGCACACAAAGACTCTAAGTACATCAACTAGTCCTATATCACATTAAGGAATTGGGTGCTATCATTCTAATCAACAATCATCATTTACACCAACTATTCGAGAAGCATGAGATATATAGCCACTTAAATAACTCTGCACAACATTAATCAGTGTGCACGATCGAATTAATAACTAAATCATTCATCGACGTTGTAAAATCAATGCGCTAAAGAAACTATGCATTATTCGTGGTGAAAAACTTTAATTGTTATGCTAACAAAAATTGTGCAGGGTCAACTATTTATCAACAACAAATTTGTCATGCATTAAATCTTTTAAAGAAAAATGACCAACTGAAAAGGGTGATAAAGGGAGTATTGACCACAAGCCACCTACCATTAAAAATTGAATAAAGTATGAATACAATTACATTAATTGGACTTCAATCCCATAGTCCTAGAATTGAGCAAATAGGAATAAAATTTTGTCATTGGGGCTCAAGCATATTAAAATCTGCCACATAAGAAATATACTTAATACCTACAATTATAATTGGGTGCAACTAATTCTTGTTATTTAATGGCTATCAAAACTTTAATCACATGTAAGCATGCTTACCAAATTAGTTTGGTAAACCCACTTTTGCAAATAACAAGACTTTATTTACATGCTAGCATGAGCCCAATCATTGCATTGGATTATCAATTATACGTTTCATTTCAAATTTAGCATCAATAAATAATAATAGACACGAACATTCATGATAAATTAGGTAGCTTACCTAAGGTGTATAAGGTATAATCTACTATAAACATGTCATGTCTATAAACATGGTTAAGCGAGGAAGATCAAGGAAGAGAGATACAAAGAGTACAATGCGTAGGGTGAGATTGGCACCACAAAAATCACATGCTATGACACTTGGGTACAACCCAGCCTTATCATTTAGTTAATATCAACTAATAAAGGAAACAAATATAAGGAGCGATAACCATAAACAATGGAAATACATTAAGAATAAATCATTCTTTTCCTAAAATATACACTCTTACTCTAGGGTGCTAGAAAAACGTAGAAGCACTATCAACTATTAAATTCCACGAATCCATGTGAGTTGTCTCTGGGGGATCGCTAGCCGTTAAAGGCGTTGGAAAAATGCTAAGCAATACTTAACTCAACAAATTGAGGAAAAACGTAAAATGGAAAAACGTTGAGCACATATTGGTAAATTAGAGGGTAAGAATATGATCATGGATAAAAAAAAATCGGAGTGAAAGCCCGGGCACAATATTTATGAAGGCACTGTAAAAATACGCTGCTAAAGATCATGAAAAACTCCGAGTGATTAAGAGGAAACGTTATCGTTGTGCGAGGAGAACGAGAGATGCGCCTAGGTAACCAAACCCGATGCAAACAACCTCTGTACAATGCAGAGATGACCCAAAACTCGCTGAGGAATCTTTGAACTTGCTGGGCGAGATTAACAAATGGTAGAGGTAATTTTATTTATTTATTTTTAAACCGTGTAGACGTAGGGATCTCCACCATGAAGGTTTGTTGTTGAGAGACACGAAGAGCAGAGGTAATAACACCAAAAAAATGCAAGGTAAGCGATCTCAACACATAGGCATCAGAAAAAGGTGAAACACATGGAATGCAACAAAACACATAGATGGGAGTCTTTAAAGAGATGGTTCCTCCACCCAGAAAGCAGAACCCAAGAAATTCATTTTAGCCCCCTCCCCCTAATGCTACAAATAATTTTTTTGTGGAGAAGAGGGATCTTTGGCTGAGCGGAACAAGTGGGACGCTGATCCACAAGCACACTCCTAGTGATAACCAACCGATGGGAGCTCTGTGGGAAGGGTTTGACCCTTGAGAAGAAAAGAAAAAAGCCAAGCACAAGGAAAAATGCAATAAGGTCAAAATCAGGCACAAGAGAAATAAAACGATTGGTGAAATAAATTAAAAGTTCATAAATGAAATCACTAATAGCCCTAGAAAGCCTATTCATTTCCGAAATCTTTGTGATGATAAATCTACCGATGAGTATAAATTATTTTTCCTCAACGTCATCGTTAATGCCAGATTGCAAGACCAAATATCTATTGTAATGGAACTGGCATTCTAAGTTGTTGTAAGTCATTTTTAGGGAGCTCTTTTGGCTATGGAAGGTGGTAATGAGATCTTCCATGGAATTTTCTCTTACTAAGTTTGTTTAGCAGATTCTTTGAGGGTAGAGAGGAAACATATTTTTGAGAAGAAGAGGAGTAATGCAATTCCTTGGAAGGAATTCTTAGTTGGAGGAAGAGAAACCATAACCTAAAATGTCTACATAAGTGGAGAGAGTTCTTAACCTTCCTAATGGGTAGCCAAAACCCTCAATAGAACACTGGGAAAAAGACCAAGAGAGGTTAATACATACCAAACAATTCTTTAAAAAGTTGTCAACCGAAGAACGAAGAAACCCAGAACACCACCTCAAAGCCATTCGAAATCAACGTTAAAATGAAAGGAGTTTGAGTAAAAATCCATTACCATTCCATCAACACATAAATCTATGTACAAAATTTCTAACTAATTTATAGTTGCAAATTTTAAAAATGTGTACTGTAACTAGATGATGGCTTATCCATGTTCATCGACTACTGGCGATCCTCCTCGCTCTCGCTTTCTAATTGTTGAGACCTCACCGGTACCTCCTAGCCAACGCCAGGGGTACTCTTCTCCTCCCTGATCCCCCCGAGCCACAAAGGGGCCACACACACAACTAGAGAAAATCTAGCTCCCAGCTCACCTCGCAAGGTCGAGCTACCACTCTCTATTCGAGCTGGGTATCCCAACTCCCACAAGAAAAATCAGTCAAGAAAAATCCTACAGCATAACCTTACGCATACCAGTCGTCGTCCATTCCTCTCCCCTGCCATTTCTCTTATAGAGTTCTCTTAGTGACCATTTTTCAAATGCACGTTAAATTATTTTTATTAAAAATTAATTAGGAAAAACTCTCCTCCTTACACTCATCACTTGATCCCTTAGTTGCACCAGAAATTCATATATTTAATTAAATTAATTGTCAATTTCCTTCACCCATCCTAAAAGCACTCCTTGTTGTCCCTTTGTTCCCTTAATTTCTTTTAATGACTGACGCCTTTCTTAAAGCTTAGTTGAGTTTTATTTAGGAAAGTTCTCTAGAATAGATTCATTTCTATGTTCCACATTCCTTTTTGCATTTAATTCCCCTTTTTGCCTAAGTTCCAAATAAGCATGGTTTGCACATAAACAATAATTAATTCTTAGATAAATTATTTCTCCTTTAAATTTTTAATTTTATTTTTCTTCATCCCCCTTTTTATCATTTGATTAATTAATTTTTAGTCCTCATACCCTATTTAGACCTAGGCTTTAATTTCAACTAGGCTTAGCAATTTTTTTTAAAGGAATTTTTATAATTAATAAACTTCACTCATACCACATTTATCTTAAGGCTGACCACATCAAAATAAAATATTTTTTTCTAGGAAGCTAGGTTCGTTGACTCACCTATGTTTAAAAATCGTGACGTTCCCTTCAAGATGCACTACGTGCTCCAAGGGTTCCACTCACCTTTATTCATGTTTCATTTATGCGACATGCCCTTTAAGACGCACTACGTACTCCAAGGGTGCCACTCGCCTTTGATTGATTCTGGTAGACGTCCAACCCTTGGAGTCAATACTCCATCAGGTGATCTAGTGGGAGACTAAGGGCCACTAAGGAATAAGGAAATTTCCTTATTACACGCCCCTTAGAATCTTCCTGAGCGACTGTCTAAGTCTTCCCTCACGACATTGTGTATCTCTCGAACTAGGTATCGTTAACCTATAGTTCGAGCCACGACGGGAGTGCTAGTAGGTTGTGATAGGGTTGCTGCCACACCTCTCCCTCAATATCTCTAGTTGTTGTGCATGGCCCCTTTACTCCTACTGTGAGTTTGATTAGCAAGAAATCGACAGCCTGCATCCATCAACAAAACATGTCATCGATCCATAAAAAACATTATAATATACCCGATCATATGTCACACATGAATAAACAGAAATACCCAAACCATATACAATCCACTCCCTGACTCGATGCAGATTCCAAGGAGGTCCACCGATGCCATCAACATCCCCAATCTATCAAGTGTCCTGCACACTCAGAAGAAACCCGTCAATAGCATATGTTGGTACATAGATAATCAAATAATATAACATCATATCCACAACATCATCATCAGAATCCATAAGTGAAATAGACAATCATATACTGAGCCAGATCACTTGCATGCAAGTGTCCTCAAAGAATAAGTCATATCATGTGCGCGCGAGAGTGGGATGTTACACTTCTTTCCTTACCAACGTTATGGTGCGGGATAATATTTTCTTGCCGACGTTTCGGTGCCTTCAAGATATATTTCTTCATTGAATTTTCAATGACTTGGAAATATATTTCTTCACTAACATTTCAATGAATTGGAAATATATTTGTTTGTTAATGTTTTGATGCCTTGAAAAGATCTTTCTTTGCTGACGTTTTGGTTACTTGGAAATATCTTTCTTCGTCGAAATTTTGGAGCAAGATCTTATTTCTTCGTTGACGTTTCGATGCCATAATAATTTTTCCTCGCCAAAACACTCCTTTATTACTGGCTCCAAAATATCTTTCTCCACCTACATACACTCTATCGACGACTTCAAAATATCTTCCTTCACTGAGACACACTATATCAATGATAAAGAAACTTTTCCACACTTAGTCGATTTTCCCAAAATACAAACTCGAAAACTTGTGACTGTCATGAACTTGCCTACGTGGCTCCCTAGGAAAACTCAACCCCTGCAACCAAACACCTCAACAACATGAGTACTAAGAACATAGATTAGGGGAATTTACCATCCCTCTTCTATTGTAGCCAATGATTATTATTTTTATTAATTATTTTCAATGTGCACAAAACACATATCTCGACTCTCGGCCATATCAATCTGTACGAGCTAGATGGCCCAAAACATATAGACTCACTAGCCTAAATCACATTTACACAATTCCATTATAATTTGTGGGGATTAAAACTAGAGATGTTACACTAAGGACAAAAATCCAAAGAACTAGGCTTTTTCCAATGAAGGAAGGCATAAATGGGATCCAAATTAATCACATAAACCAATACATAATGCTCAATGAGACCTCGTTCCTCCTTGTATGTGGACATTCATTTTTGCAATCTAGATATTCTATATGCATTTCAATGTAAATTCAACTTCTGGATCATCTTAATAGACATGAGGTTCTCAATACTACCCCCATAAAGAATAAGAGAACAAAGAACAAAACTTATCTCCAATTTTGCACTTGGTTTTGAAGATATCCTTTTTTTTCTTTAGCTCCTCTTTAATTTTTCTCTTTGGCTTCAATGAAACTCTCTAAAACATGAGATTCTCTCCATGCTATTATTTTACTTCATCTATATTTTCTCCAACAACATACCCATCAATTATTTCAACTGCTTAAGCTATATGGGTCCTTCTTTCTTGTCATTGGTTGGCATTTAAGTTCTTTGAACACTCATGTGCTCCACACTTGAAGCAATTTCCACTCGATTGTCCTTATCTTCCTTTAAGATGTCCTTGAACTCCGGGGGCTTCATAATTTCTTCATAACATTTTTCTCATAGCACTCGTGTTGGACTCTCCTTCCTTGATTCCACTTGTATTTCATTTTCCAAACATGGTTCTACCTTTAAGCTTTGCTCCTATACCCATAGAACTCTACTTTTTTCATGGCATCTTCTCTTCGATTTTCAAGGATAGCTTGTATGACTCTATGGCATACTAAATTCTCACCATGATAAGTTCATCATGGAGACCATATATGATATCTTTAATACATCTATCAAATGCCTCTTCACCTCCATTGCTTTTTCCAAACATAATAGACATAATGTAGAACTCTTCAATGTTCCTTGACTATCATCTCCTTTTTTCTTATGTTTTTCAACTACCTAAATAGATTCAAGGAATAATTAGAGGTGAGAATATTCCTTTCATCTTGGCAACCATCACTTCCTAAGCCCTAATATTCGCCTTCCTCTTCTTCTAGTTGAATTACATATTATCACACCATAGGGATTACCGACGCTTTAGCATGATGCATGTAAGCTTTACTCCCTTGGAGTCTTCGATTTACTTAAATTCAAAGAAAAATATATATATTTCCCATATCGAATCTATAAGTTTTTTTGGGTTCAACATTATTGAGTAGGTGGGAGTCTCTGTCCTAACTCCACCTTTTAGATCTTTCAAGGCCCTTATAACTCTCTCCTATATTAACATTTGGTTGATGGGATTCTTCAACTTCTTCCCTTAGGAGATTTTGATCTCATTCATCATCACTCACATCGCATAGTTCTATTGTAGATCCCATTCTTTATGTTGACTAGGTAACATCCATTCTAGTAGACATAATTTTAAAATTCATCCAAAAATAAAAAATAAAAATGATAAAACAATAAAAGAAAGACCTTTTAATATTTATTTTTTTTTAATTAAAATTAATGAATCCCAACTCTCCTCATTTTAGAGTGGAAATTTTCTATACAAAATATAATATAGACAACAATGGAGTATAAAAATGGTTAAAATCTAAGTAAAATGTCTTTTATTTTATATTATCTCCTTATTATAAATATATTATTTCTTTATGCAAGCATAATCCTTTTTCTTTTATCTTTAATAAAATCTTCCATCTAATAATTCTTTCTAGGAAATGGGTTGAATGTATACACAAATTGGAAGAATTTTAAATACAAAACTACTAAAACATATCGCTCTCAACTATAACCAAGAGAATATCCTAAAAACATCTTGAACATGACATTGCAAATCTTGAATTAAATTCAACACATTTTTATCATCTTCAAATTGTGCATAAAATACAATTAAACGTGCATTTTTGAATATTTTCAAAGAGTAAATCTAATTACTTTTAAAATAATGAAGGCAATAAAAAACACCTAGACAATGAATTAAGACATAGTTTTATTATTAAAATATTTTTGAATGCGAACAAAATTTTGTAGATAAAAAAATGAATCATTAATAAAAAAATAAAATTGTATTTAAAAATTGAATGAAAGGATAGAATCTTGAATTTGCAAATACAAAATAGGTATTATTTTTTAAAAGAAAATTTTTATTAAGAAAATTATCATTTAATAACTCAAAGTACAAAGGCACAAAAAATACGCAAATTCAAAATAGATATTATTTTTTAAAAGAAAATCATCACTTAAAGATATTAATTTTTATTAAGAAAATTATCATTTAATAATTCAAAGTACAAAGGCACAAAAAATACCATTTCTTTTACTTTTATATTGGTTGTATTTTTTGATTTTTTTTTCAAAGTAATCAATATTTTTTTTTTCAATTTTATAATTTTTCCACTAAATATTTTTCAAGTATTACCACCAATTACTAAACTATACTTCAAACATTTTTTTTATATAATTTTTTTTCATAAATAATCATGAAAGGCTCTTTTTAATTTGCCTCTAAAAGACTATCTTTAATTTTGCCTCCTAAACCATTTTATGTCCACTATTACTATTAAGAGTATCATAAATATAGCCGTTGACTAGAAAAGCCAAAAAAAACAGAAAATAAAGTAAAACGTTAAAAAATAAAAAAAATAGAAAATAAGGTATAACGTAAAAAAATAAAAAAAATAAAGTAATACTTAAAAAACAAAAAGACAGAAAACAAAGTAAAACTTAAAAAAAAAAGTAAAATGTAAAAAACAAAAAGCAACTTCAGAAAAAATTAAAAACAAAAAGCAAGTTAGAAAAATAAAATAAAAGGTAAAAAACAAAAAGCAAAAATAAAAAAATAAAGTAACATGTATAACAAGAAAGAAGAGAAAATTGGGAATGAATTAATGCCACAAGACTAAAGAATTTAGGTTTCACTGGTACTTGATTGAAATAATATGGAGAAGAGATGAAGAATTCAATGATCGATTGGTCATTATATTAGTTCATTTTCCCTTTTTTTACATAACTTAAAACAACGGAAGTAACATAATGCAAATGCACGCCCAAGCACACTAAGCACACTGCTTTAGTGCGTGGGTATTCCATACTGAACATGAGATCACTACTTCACACACTATCATTGTGGCGTCACATGTCAATTATGTTCTCCTTGTGCGTGCAGACTACATCCCTGTGCGCACAAGTAAATTCAGCCTCTGGTGCACACATAATATTTCCCTGCGCACACAACCATTCTAACCTTGTCTCAGAGACTCATAACCAATATCATAAGGTTAACATAACATGAAAACTAACAACAACTATTATAGTAATTGGACTACAAATACTCACTATCAACACCACACTTACATGTGCAAGCAACACAATACATAATAATAACAATTACTTATATGTAACAACACACAAGAATTAAATTCATTTTAAACACAAATAATTAAGCACATAGTAAATGAGACAAGCACATAACGACACTTATCTTTTATGAAAAGTCACCAACTGCGCACAGAACTCAAACGTTCCTCCCAGCCATAGACTATGTTTCTCATATACTTTCAGCAATAGGTCACCCCTAAGATGGGGCTTCACTCCACCAAGGTTGCTAATGCCAAGCTAAGGTCTGACAATCAATATAATTTCTCAGTACAAGGTGCCATTATTGAAACTCGCCTACAATGTTTGATTCCCCGCATGCCTGTCACACCCAAGTAAGTGTGCCTTTTCTCTACTCAATTGTCCCTCGACTGCCCCAATTTCCTTCCATGGTTCCAACAACAGGTCGGACATGAAGTCTCAGAGCCCTGTAACTAATGCCCAACACACCAGGGAACAATTCCCATAAAAACTCTCACCTAGAGGGAATGCTCATGGGCCTGACAACCCACTCCTCGAAAACAAATATCTCACCTAGAAAGACTTCTCACGGGCTTGACAACCCACCTCTTCGATAGAAAAACTCTGGTTACAATACAGAAAAACCCCTTACAAGATTTTCTCTGCAGATAAGGTAATAGTCGTAATTACCATATGGTTCAACCCCTTCTGCACATGAGAAAAAATGAATGATTAATTCCCCTAAATGAGTTCTCCTCCCCCGAAATACACTAAGGCCAACAATATATATTTCATGCCTTAAACTGGACACTTGTCACCTTCAAAAGTAGCTTTAGCCACTTGATGACCCATTCCCATCCCTCGGGAACTTAGGATAAATAACTATCCATAAATTACACTTTTTGGAAATATTAATAAAATATTCCCTTTGACTTAAGTCCCCCCCTTTTTCCCTTTTTCCGGTGGGGTTATCCCCCCTTCTCTTTTCATATGATTTGTCTACGTGCAACGATGTGATATTATTAATAACTTGAGTATAATTACATTTTACAAGGATAGGCGCATTGGCCTATTTGCGTCTCGAATCACCAGCCTCATAACCAATACATAGGCTCCCCGACCTCATATATATATATATAACTCAGTCTCATGTGCAATTCTAGTGAATCCTTGTGCACTTACTCAAGTGCGTGCAACACTATGAAATGTGCGCACTCTACCTTTGATGTTCAACCACACGTACTTACCCAGGTGCATGCATCGCTATGAAATGTGCACACCCTTTCTTTGATAACGATTCTCGCACACTACTCAGGTGCACACAAAACCAAAACCTAGTACTAACGACTCACCAACCTATATGTACATTCACATTTACAATTGGCACCAACAACTCACCAACCTATATGTACAATTACAAAGGGTTTCATATAAGGGACATTACAAATACTAACATGTGGCGTGTACCTCGAACATCTGGAAATGTTTTTCCAAAATTAATAATATTTGAAGAACTTTCACATTGAGCAATTGCATGGCTCACAGAGTCCAATTCCCCTTTTTCTTGTAGCTTTATAAAACAATTAGATACTTCCTTAGAGAAATCAATCACTTTGTCATTTTTTCCTTTGGATTACCATTCCAATGGGTGTACTTAGACCTTATTTTGATTTCTGAGGTGAATGTTATGACTCTTAGAAATCAACAGTTTCACCCTTTCTGCACATGTTTCACTGGTACAACAAATCTTAGAGGCTAACTTCTACCACATGTAGAAAGAAATCTAGTAAGAAACAATAAAACTATTATATCAAGTGTTGGTAGTATTCTTGATTGTGAATACACAACTACTTTTAGATTCAGGATCTGAGGCACCTTCTAACTTCTACATCAATATGAATTTGACAGCCTTGTCCATTTACATTTTCTTCAGACTTAGAATTTTTAGTGAAAAAACACTATCTCCCAAACGACACAAAACTAGAAAAAACCCCCTCAAAAAAAAGTTGTCTGGATTGATGAGTAGATAAAATGTCAACTAAATAAAATTTTATGGATTCGTGATTTGGGGTCCCTTTTCCTCCTTTGAAGATTTAAAATGTCCCCAAAAAGTGCTCGGGAATAGTGGATTTTTCCTTGTTTTGGCATCTCCATTCCAAACCCTTTTGAATTTTTCCAGAATCCCAAATGTGTATCTTCATTCCTACTTTTTGAGCTATCTATACAAATTTCACCTTAATCTAGGTCCTAGTCACTAAGCACGACCGTGATATTTAGAACACACTAATTTGAGTTTTTCAAAAATTAATGCAGAATTAGTAGTGGCCCTCATTGTCACCCTCGTATCCCTCACCACTCTAGAAATACCCTTTAAATTTCATCTAAATTTGGGTTGAAATGCTCCTCTTATGGCCAAAACAAGTTTTTGGCTCCAGACTCTTTTTTTTTAACTTTTCTATTTTTCTCCTTCCCTTTCCTCTTCCTCTTTCTCCTCTTCTTGTCTTCTCTCTTTTTCTTTCTCTTGTCTTCTCTTTCATGTATTGTCGAGTCCTTTTCTTTTCCCCTTGCATGTTTCGACGCCAAAATTGCTTCCTTATATGACATTTCTATGACTTGAAATATTCTTTCCTTGCCGACGTTTTAACGTTGGATATTCCTTCCTCACCGACATTTCCATGCAAGATCTTATTTCCTCACTGACATTTGATTGCATGATCTTCTTTCCTCGCTGATGTTTCAGTGAATCGCAAAGATCTTTCTTCTTTCAATGACTTGAAAATTACAGATCTTTCTTCACCAAGGTTTCGACAACTTGGAAATATATTTCTTTGTTGATGTTTCAGTGCAGGATTTTCTTTCCTTGCCAAAGTTTCAGTTCCTTGAAAAGATATTTCTTCACTGATATTTCGACAAATTGAAAAGATCTTTCTTCGCTGACATTTGAACGACTTGGAAAGAACTTTCTTTCCCTATGTTTCGATGCCTTGAAAAGATATTTCTTCGTCAACGTTTTGACGACTTGGAAAGATATTTCTTTGCCGACGTTTCAGTGCAATATCTTCTTTCTTTGTTGATGTTTCAGTGCCAAAATAGATTTTTCTTACCGAAATGCTCCTTTATCGGTGGCTCCAAAATATTTTTCTTTGTTGACATACACTGTATCGTTGACTTCAAAATATCTTCCTTCGCCAACACACACTATATCAACAATAATAAAACTTTTTGACACTTAGTCAATTTTTCCAAAATGCGAACTCACAAATCTGTGACTGTCGCGAACCTACATATGTGGCTCCCTAGGCAAACTCGACCCCTATAACCAAAAACCTCAACAATCTGAGTACTAAGAGAACATGTTAAGGGAATTCAAGCCCACACATTTATGCTCAGTGAACTTAAATTTCACCCCCGACACCTGTGCAATTGCAATGGATTTGGCCTTTTTTACCTCCAAGACCAAAACCCACTTGCTAGATTGTAATTCTCGACAAACCCATGTTGTTTTTTCAACTAAAATATGCCCAAAATTTGGTGATTTGGCTCAATTCCCCAAATTTCCCCAACAAAAACATAGGTAGAAACTTTATTTCTACTATAGAAAACCCTTGCAAGCTTGGTGTTGTAACCAGAGATTTGATACGAATTGTAAAATACTCGGCTTACTAAAACATATTTAAATACACCCTATGCAAGTAAATTCAAGCAAGGGAAGCAGACCCATAAAATTTCAAATACATCTATAACATATTTAAAAATGCATGAATGAAAATATTCAATAAACACACAACATTCATATAAACAATTACATAGTGGAATAAACATGATAAAAGACAAGAACTTATCTTTAAATTTATGAACCAACTGGCTACGCACAAGGGATGTTCCTCCCAACCGTATGCTTATTTTTTATTTTCTCTCAATAACAAGCCACCCCCGAGCCGAGGCTATGAGTCCACAAGGAGGTCTATCCCTATTGTCTTTCCACTCTCCACATTTATCCCCCCAAAATCCATGTTCTACTCCAACAACAATTCCAATCTACCAACCATCTTCTCCTCAACCTGCACAACCCAAGGAATGGGATACCCCTTCTTTGCCACATAGTCCCTCAAGCCTTCCCATTTCCTTCTAGGGATCCAATGCATGGTTGTGTTATCTCCTCAAATAAATCAATTGATATTTTTCATTTTAGGTGATAGGAAGTCTTTTAAAAAGGTACTTTTTAAATTTTTAAAGGTTCATTTCTCAAAGCTTTACCCATGTAATAAAGTTTAAATAAAAGTTCATTTAGTTTTTGTTTGATCTAATTCAAATCTCAGGTTTCGATGGCTTAGGAGAACATTTTGATTGTTCATTAGCCACTGAAAGCCTTGGCTTTTGGAAGCTTAAATAAAGGAATCCAGGGCCATTTTAGCCACCGAAATCGTTGAAGCGGGGAAATACCGAGAACGTCCTATCACATGTTTCAACCGACGGGTTTGACGTTTCCATGATTGCACAAGCTACCGAAAATACTGGAGAAAGAACCGTTCACAACCAGAAACTGATCCCTCTGTGATATAAGTGAATCTTTCCAGATCGCTATATCATTAAGCCATGTGCTTATGTACTCTCCATTTATTTCAGTTATTCACCATGACTGCTGCAAATCATCTACCATTCCACCGCACCCCTTGTAATCAGTGCCATGTTCAAAATCTCACCCCAGATATCTCATTTTTATCACAGCCGAGCTGATTTTCACTAATTCTACGCAGTGTAACTCTCCCCCGAAATTTGCTCCTTCGATCACAGGTGTGCGAAAACGTCATGGTAAATGAAGAAAGGAACATCAACCCTGAAGAAGGAACTCAACGATACCGGTTACCTGGAATCACACCCGAAAGTATGTCAAATGTTTAAGGATGCAGGGTGTTACAATTTTTGCAAAAAATTACAGAGTTTTCATCAGCAGGTGGCAGAGGCCTTTGCCCTCAATTTCAATGGAAAGAAAGCAATCATCGGTCGTGATGAATTCGAGATAGATGAATTCCTCATAGCCGAAGTGACAGAGCTTCCCATGACTGGAGAGAAATGGTTTAAAATGATTGTTATTAAAAATGTTGAATTCAGGGCCTATTTAAAACCAGAACACAGGGGTTTGATATGGAAGAAAGATATTCATGTATCTTTCCTTGAAGAGAAATGTCAGCAGTTATTGAAAACAGTAATGGTTTATATAACCTATGAAGGGCGATACAACAGGGTGATGACTTACCATTTTAAACTTATAAACCATTTGACGGGTAGAAACCCACTCAATCTTCCCTATTTCCTCCACTGAAGCTTATCCAAGATGGCTCATCAAGTCAAGGCCAAACCTAGTCAAGTTGCAGGTATATTATCCCACCATAGTTTAATCAAACTTTTGGTTTGTGGGTTGTTGTAAAGAAAAGGTAAAGAGTGGAATTACTTCTTATTCTAGAATGATTTCCAGACTGAGGTTCAGCCAGAGGGAAAAAAGAGTCCTCATTCCAAGAAATCCTCCACTCCCAGAAGTGGAAAGAGGAGGAGGAGAGCTATCTCTCCAACTCCAGTCAATCAATCCTCTCCTTCCTCTAAGCTGGGAAAAACTACGAAGAAATTGAATTTCAACAGTGAAGAAGAAGAGGCCAAAGAATCCCCAGCGAACAAAAACATTCTTAATCTTCCTTACACAGACTCGGAGAATGAAGATCAATAGATTGAAATAGGGTACGAGGATTCAGTTACCATAAGGTGTGAAAATTCTATTTTTGTGGATATATACACAGCAAGTTATGAGAACCTTCCATCACATACACCCCGAGAAGAACAAGAACCACAAATTGCAGATGCCTCATCTAGAAAACGAGTGAAGCAGAATAAATCAAAAGAAATCAAGAAGCTTAAGAAGAAGCTAGCCGAGCAAGAAGTGCTAGAAAGGGTAATAAAAACCAGGTATGAAACTCTATCAAAAAACTTTGCAGAAAGCAACTCAGCTTTGGAAAGATGAGTTGATGAAATCATGAAGGAGAAGAAAAAGAAGAACAAGATTGTAAAGGACTACAACAACTTATGGAGAGTAATCAAGGTTTGAAGAAAAAGGTTAGGGCTTTGAGGAAAAAAGCTATGTCTTCAAAACACCAGGCTCATGCTTCTCTTGAGACCCTTGTAGAGGTGGCAGTTCAGTGCAATGAACCAGAGGCAGCCAGTAACCCTACAAATTTTGAGCAAGATACAGAAGCCTAAAAACATCCGTCCTGAGGCGTTTTTGAGCTAAGACTAGGGTATCTTTGAAATTTTGATAATCTCATGTTTCAGTGGCTTAGGCGAACATATCAATTGTTCATTAGCCACCGAAAGAAGAACTTTTGGTAGCTAATCAGCCCGAATTCTATCTACTCTAGCTACCGAAAGAACTGATAAGGAAGAAAGCTAATGTTTTTGCATAGGTCCAAGTTTTTCTTATTCAAAAGACTTGAAAATGGTTCAAATCAATGGAAGATAATTAATGACATCTTTATCAAGAGTTTGTTTTGGTTTTGGAGATGCTTTAAAAGACAGAAAAGGTAAACAACGGTCAGCTATTTTCAAGGATATAAGACTGTTTGAGTGTCAACATGTGTCAAATTCGACTCCTCCCATATCACATGAGATCCAGCAGCCTCGGAAGGCTCACTACACCTGCCAATAGTCTGAAGAGCATAAAGATCAGCCGAGAAGTTGAATTGATCTAGTCTACTTGGGTCAGTTACTGATTTTCTATTTTTGGAAAAATTCGATCCAGTATTCTAGGATCTGGAAACTATTTGTAAAAGGCTCTAAAGCCAAGAACATATGATGAACACTAGGTTCGATTTTGAGTTCTATAATCTACTGTTATTGTAAAGAGACATTTTCTTTATTATGTTAAGCCTGCAAGCTTCTTTCATTTGTTATTGTCAGACTCTCCTTCATCTTTGTCTATGCATATGAGTTGAAATCATTCTTTTGTCTATGTTTAATGGTCCCATGGTAACTGTCATCTTACTTTTGACTATTAAGCAAGAATCATAAGCATCTTTGGCTAGTTTGTTGACCCATCATATATATTGCCTATGTGTGTTCTGGTTAACTGATTAGTTTTCTTATCCATTTGATTTACAAACCTATCTGATAATAGCTCTTGAAGGCCTTGTATTG
>SNQJ01S0164887.1:0-21155 GCA_010110895.2 Picea sitchensis | reverse complement strand
AAGTGTATGAAACTTTGTGCCACTCTAACCATGTTGAAGAATTGGATTATCATGTGCATAATAATCTCTTGTATCATCTTGGCAAGTTGTGTATTCCACATGGAGAAAGAATCAACATCATAAGGGAAGCACATTCTTCTCTTATTGCTGGTCATTTTGGTGTAGGTAAGACAGTGGCTAATTTGCAAAGATATTGCTACTGGCCTAGAATGAATGAAAGTGTTTCGCGATATGTTTGAGGATGTTCATTGTGTGCTACAAGTAAACCAAGTAATCGCAAGTTGGGTTTGTACACTCCACTTCTAGTTCCTTCTCGACCTTGGGAAAGTATTTCCATGGATTTTGTTGGTGGTTTACCTATGTTGAGAAGAGGTCATGATTATCTTTATGTTGTGGTTGATCGTTTTAGCAAAATGTGTATTTTGATGCCTTGTACTAAGCAGATTACAGCAGAACAAACGACACAATTGTTCTTTCAAAATGTTTGGGTGCATTTTGGATTGCCTAAGTCCATCATTTTTGATCGGGATTCTCGATTTGTTGGAAGTTTTTGGTCAAGTTTATGGGCACTCATGGACACCAAGTTGAAAAAGAGCACAGCTTTTCATCCATAGACATATGGTCAGACAGAGGTGGTAAATTGTACAGTGGTGCATCTTCTTCGAGCTTATTGCAAAAAGCATCCTAAACTTTGGGATGAACATTTACACTACATTCAACATGCGTACAATCGAGCTAAGAACTCTTTGACTCAAACGTTTCCATTTGAGGCATGTTTTGGCTATTTGCCCAAGTCACCTTTAGATTTTATCTTTGGGAAAGATATTGCTGTCGATGGTCAATACGACATTGATAGGGCAGAGAAGTTCATTGAACAAATATAGTCGATACATCAGGTGGTGCAAGAGAAGTTGGAAAAGAGTCAGGCCAAGTACAAAATGAGACATGACAAGCATCGTGTTGATCACAATTTCGAAGTTGGGGATGAAGTTTGGCTTTACATCAGCAAGGGATGAGAGGCTTAAAGAAGGTAAAAATTGGAAACCAATTCGATATGGTCCTTTCAATGTGTTGACAAGATTGGTAACAATGCTTTTTCGTTTAGATTTGCCTTCTTATATGAAAATGTATACAGTTGTTAATGTTGAGGGAGATTTGAAGTTTATGAATATCAGTTGATTCATGATCAAGGAAGTCATGTTAATTCCCTTCCATAGATGATTTTTCTCGGGAGTATCTACTTAATTGCGGAAGACACCATGCTTGACAGGAGAATGCGAGCTTTGAAGTGAGGAAATGTGGAGTATTGCGATTTGGAGTATCTAACAGAACTGCAGGAAGACACCATCCTTGACAGGAGAATGCGAACTTCGAAATGAGGAAATGTGGAGTATTTGCGATTTGGTCTTAAAGGGATGAATCCAAGCAAGGCCAAGTGGATTGAGGTTGGAAGGGTGAGGGAACTTTACCCTCATCTTCGCATAGACTGATAATAGTCTTTTGGAGGTCCAAAAGCTTCCCAATGGGGAGGTGTGATCAGGGGATCAAATTTTGCTCAAATTTCAAAGTGATTGAAATGCGACAAAAGTAGTGCCATTGCGTCCGTCTCGTCTTCCTGATTCCGACGGTATATTTACTTTGTCAAACGGAGTCCGTATGGAGAAGATATCGCGATCTGTTCGTCAAGCCAAACAGGCAAAAAAGTTTTTGCTAACTGTACCTGTCCGTACAGTCCGTACGGTCTGACGTGGTAGGGTCGTACAGTCCGTACAATGACCGTACAGTGGTGACATGGCAAGTTTTTATTGGTTGATGATTGACGAATTGGGAGCTGACACATGTCCGTTTATTGGCGAATGTTTTGAGGACATGTGGCCCAATCTATGGGTGCCACATGTCGCTCGTTGACTGGTTAATGGGTTTAATGTAAAATTGTTGGGGTCCACGGGGTTCGACCCCCGGACCTCCCCCACTATGTAACGACTTCACAAATCTTCGCTCACCAAGGTGCTGCCACATGGTTCTTGTTAGTTATGCAGTGCCAAACCTTTTTATGTTTGATTGTTGTATTAAACGGAAAGGGGGGTGTGCCGGGGCTTAGCCCCGACCCGTGGTCTCATTGTATAACATGTGACCATATTGTATATGGGTGCAGTGTTAATGATTTGCGTGCAAGTTATAACATTTAACCCCAGTTTTACATATAACCTTTGTATATGTGTGCGGGAGTCGGTTTAAATATGGTTCTCACAGTTTTAAAAACGGTCAACCACCTTTTGCCAAGCATGCGCTCATATGCGCCATACGCCCAGGTGCCGAGGCAGTTAGGGGCTGGCGTGCCCTTAACCATTCTACAGTTTGCATCGTTGGCGTGGTTGCGCCCGGTGCCAGGTTTTTGCGCTTAAATGAGCGTGTGAGCCAAGTTCAATTCAGAGAGGGGTACAATTTGTAGATGCAGAGACGACAAGATTGAAGGGAGGACTTCCAAGAGGCCTAACTTCTTCATTTTTCGACCGATTGAGGTGCCGAAAGAGCCCAGATAGGGGTTTTGGAATGCTCTGAAGCCATTGGAGCAGTCGGTTTGTCAGTTTGAGCATTGTAAGACATGTTTTTGAGCACTTTTTGAGAAATTAATGATAATGATCCATTGGAAGCTGGACCAGGAGATGTAGCCCAAGAGAGGGGTGAACTCCTTTATCAATTGCTGTGTTTATGTTTGATGTTCAATGATTATGCTACTGTCTATGTGTAATTTGCATAAGTAATCCTTTAATTTATGTGTTGCAAACTGATCCATTTTCTTTAAACACATAACATTCACTTGTAATAAATTTCAAGTTTTTCAAGTCTTCTTCATTTTTAGATCAAATACCTAGGCCAACAATGCTTCAACCACTCAATTACCAACCATCCAAGAACCATGATTCCATTCTACTAACTGAATCATAATTGAACAGTTAATCATAAAGATAAACAATATCCCTTCGATCAGAAGCTCAAATAACTAGCATTGTTGGATTAAATCCGCAGGGTCTTGCGTTTATCCCATATGCCCACTGGCTGTGACCATGGGCCTAATCAAGATGCGTTTCACATTTCGCATTTCTGCAATCCTGTGTTGAAGGGTCTTGACACTCCAAGTTGCGATCCCCGAAATGGAGCTTAGCTCCGCTATCTCCTCCCTCTCACATGACCATCAGGGGTGACCACAGCCTACACTAAAAAATGTTTCTCATTTCACGAACTTATGAACTTCATCAAGCCTGATCAACGGTCGAGATATCCAATGATCAAATGGTCCAGATCTCATAGTGATCTCGCGTTTCAGGATTCCTATGATGAAGGGTCTCAACTCTCCAAGTTTCGATTCCCGAAATGGATCTTAGCAATTAGCTCCTTCCCTTAATCCTTTGATGATGTGACCTTGTCTATGACCACGGGCTAGAACTTATCGCGATTTCACATATCACGAGTTGCAAGGTTAGAGCATTTCCTTCCTTTGAATTTCCAGTCAACGAAAAGTTAATGCCTCACCACATGTCCCTCTTGGATCAATGGTCAAGATATTATCGTGATTTCACAACTTCACAGGCCTTCGTCATGCCTGATCAACGGTCCATGATCTCCCTTTGATCAATGACTCAGATTAAGTTGTGGCTTCGCATTTCCCGATTTCATAGGATAGAGCACCTCCTTTCTTTGAATTTCCAGTCAGTGAAATGCCAATCGCTCGCCATGTGCCCTCTGCATCCAACGTTCCACAACATGCCTCGATACAAAGGTCCAGATCAATTCGTGGGATTTCGCATATTGCAAGTTCCCACACCATGTTCCATTGACTCCTCCAATGTGTAGGTCAGTGAAATTCTAGTCGCTTGCCACATGTCCTTCTTGAAGATGGATGATCCTCCTACTTTTGGGATTTTGTAGGCCCACTTCATCTTGCAAGTAAAGACCGTGCTCCTTCTTATGGATCTAATGACGGTTGGTCTTCGGGCTTAGATCTGACACCTGAGATCTATTTTCTTCTACTGTGCATTTCTCCTATCTGAATTCAGATATAACGATCATCGGGAAGTCTAAATGGGATCCAATGATCACTGTTTCTCTTCACTGTTGATCTTGCCATTTTCATCCCATTATCGTTGCACTACTGATCGTGCTGATCTTTGCCATCAATGACAAACACACATACTCTGCCTCTGTCTAAAAACATGCCAACAACTACTACATGAAATATTGTTCGCATCATGAGGCTATCACTAATTTTATGAAGTGTACCTCCCAATCAGTTCAACAACAAAAAATGGTTACAAAAAACCCTACCCCTCTACAAGGGGGCAACACAGGTCATTCCCACCATAGAGATGCTTCATCGAGTGCCTCTAAGGTGTACATGTTCAAGGCGGTTAATGTAACGACTCGAGAAAATACCTATGACACTTCTCCAAGTGATCAAACTAAAGGAAAGGTTTTCGATCAACCCTCCACTTCCAGTCCTCCTCCGTATTCCAATCCTCTTTAGATTGAGAAGTGAATTTCTGGTGCAATGTTGTGCCTACCCAAAAGCATAATTCTAAAAATGATATTTAATACCAATGCTCGCTCTGCCCAAAACTACAACATTATTGAATATTTGATGTAGACGCCTTGTGCTATTTCAACCCTCAAAGTTCTACAGCACTATCCAAGTCAACGTAGAACCCTGTTGTCAGCCATTGGAGCTATGAATCCAAAGGAATCGAAACTCATTACATTTAATATGGATTATTTTAGGTAGAGATTCGCCCACCACTTAGCATTCCAAATTCAAATTTTTGTTGGTGGAAAGAACATCCATTGCACTATTTTGGATGAGGGAGCCTCCACCCGTGTCATTTATTTGCCTTGTTGGAGAGCCCTTTTCTCTCCTAAACTTAGCCATTCCCCTCACCCTAAAATCATTTGATGGATGTGGTTTCCAACCTCATGGAATCTTGCAATCTTTCATTGTGACATTGAAGGGTAAAACTGTTTCGGTTGATATCGAAGTGGTTTATGTGCCCCTGGATTATAATTATTTACTTGGTTGTAGTTGGTTCTATGTGATTACTTTCATTGCATATTCAGTGTTTTGTATCTTACGATTTCCCCATCAAGGAAAAATTATCATTGTTGACCAAATTGACTATACAACTCTAGATCTCCACAATGCTACAATGAATAATGTCCATTTTCTAGGACATAATGGTGTTAAGAGTGTAGGTGTAGGTATTCTTAAGGATTCCTTGTTCATGGGGGTTTTTCCTTTTCCCGCTCCTACCACCGCACAGGTTTCCACGTTAAATATGATTTTGACTCAGGTGTGAAAATCCTTAAAATTATCTGATCCTTTGGTAGTACATGGTCTTGATGAGCATAGTTCTTTTCTTGTGTCAAGATCATTAAAAAATGAAACAGATGCTTATGAGCATAGTTCATTGTCTTTGTCAATCTCATTAAAAAATGAAACAAACCCCCCTCCGTTAGAATCGAGTCTCACTTTGGATCGAATACTTGAACCTTATTTTCCTCCACCTAGTGAAAATGCTCCTATTAGTAAATAGACGCCTAAATGAGGAAAAAATAAGAGTCACCATAGAAAATGATGCTTGGGGGGTAGGTCTCCAGTTTCTACCAAATAAACTGGGGCCAAACAACCTCTAGAGAGACACTACTAGGAGTGATCCTCGTTTGGGGGTCGTTCCCATCATAACGTAATAGTCTTTTCTAGAACAAGCTCAACCTTTGTTCTTTCTTGTGCTCATTAATACATGAGAATAGGTTACCGAATTTACTTTTATCTCTTTTTTGGACTCGTAAAATCTATATGAAAAAGGAACTCTTTCGAGTCTCCTTTAAACTCTTTTTAGACTCCTTAAATGTGAAATTATTGTCGATTGAGCTTGCTTCTTTTCACGCTCATTAAAAGGTTTGAAAGGGTGTCTTTCGAGTGGTAGTTTACCTCTTTTTCAGCCTCGTGAGACGAATTACGAAAAAAGACTACTCTAATAAAGCATGATTAGAAGAATTCTCCCCTATATTGTTTTACAATTTTTTCGGGCTTGGGAGACTAAATTTATGAAAAAGTCACCCATGGAGTCATCTTTAATTTCTTTTCAGATTCTCTAAACATGAAAAAGCACCCATTTTACCTTCTTTGGGCTCATAAAACCATGCATCAAAGGACCTATGTGATTCCAATATCTGGGACCCATTTGGGACCAAACCCATCCTTCCTCGGGTTCATTAAACATGTGTCAAGGGACTCATATGAAGGATGAGATATACCAAGGATATGTTATCTTCCTCAATCTCATTAAAAAATAAAGATGTACTCATCTATCTTGAATGGGGAAAATTTTGAAGGAAGTGGGTCAATTTTTTTGGAATCCTTTATGGCAGCTATTGTTTCCCTTGAAAATGGCACTTGTTTGTGTCTTGTCTTACAGATGGGTAATACACTTGTCTCTGAGTCATACCAATTAGATGTGTCTCTCTATGTTTTATTTCGAGTCGAAGAGTTCTCTTATTTTCCATCACATTATGTTATTGGTACTCGTTGAGTCAAATGCCTCATAATGTTCAAGGGAAGTTTCACTTCAAACCATGCATCTGTAATATTACCAATTTCCATTTCCTATGTCAATCCATACTCATTCGATACACCATATCACATCACTTTCCTATGTCAGTTTCATGTCAATTATGAAGGATACATTATAGCCCTCCTTCGACGAGTCTTTTCCCGTCGACTTCAACACATTATAAAAGAATTGGACTTAGAAAACAATTAGTACCTTAGGACCTGCATGCCTTAATGGAAGGCCTCCTCACTTATGACAGTAGGTTTACATCATTGACCTTTGATTAGATGATTCCATAGATGTTTGACCTCATCTCATTTATTTGCATTTGTTGGAATGTATTAGGGTACCTTGGGAGTCATTGACATCTTTGGTGATTTCCCTCTCAATTGTTAATGGTTTACCTCAATGACCAGTAGTCAAGTGGTTTCTACCATGTTCGACATCAAATCATTTATTCACATGAATAGATTCATACCACATCAAGATTAGGATGAAGACCCTAGGTTGGGAATTCACTTTGTTATGTGCTTTTCCCAAGCTCTCATGGATATAATTTGAGCATGTAAAAGATTTTAGTACAATCACCATGCTGAAAATATTACTGATATATATACAATTACATAGATCCACTTTGTATTCATCTGTGGCTATGTTCTTGTCATCTCGTAGCTCCACTGTGTATTTTTCATGGCTGCAATCAGTTCATGTCATGGAGGTATGGATCCACATTGCATCTTTGGTGGCCATATGGTTAGTCAATATTCTCATGGATCCACATTGTATTGGTTGGTGTACATGATTTGAGTCATCTCGTATTCCGAGCATAGGTATGCATGCCTCAGAAATGTAACATATATTAATACTATTTAATGATTGTTTCCAAATTCTACGAGGTTTTCCTACTCCAACACCCTTGCATTAAATAATTTGAAAAGTGTTTCAACCATCAATTTCTTTTCTAACCTCACACTTTAGGGGGCATCTGTTACACACCAAAATGTCACACTTTGGTGTCGCAAGTGTCACAAAGTGACATATGCACCTTGATAAGTGTTGCATTCTCTGTCACAAGTGTCGTATGCACCCCACCAAGTTTCACATTCATTTTTCTAGGTATCGACACCCCTTGACACCATCAAAATAGGTTTCCATGACCCGTAAGTCATGTTGGAGGAAGAAACCCATACTTTCAAGGTCAAAACACACATTTTTCTTGGAAAAATCAACCTTTTTATGGGAATTAATGAAGGGTGGTGCCCCTCTGGCCATATTGGGGGAGATACACTTCATGGAATGGCACCCCCATTTCCATGTTAGAAGAGTGCCAATGTATAGGATGGTGCCCTGTCTCTCACTCTAGGGGAGTGCCATTCTTGCTAGAGGGAAAAGGGGGATCCTCCACCTTATTCTATGGGCCAACTCTCTTGGGATAATATTGGTTATGTTTGACCCCCATGATATGGCTTCACCTTAGGATCTAAGATAAACCTTAATGATCCATATCCTAAACCATATCCTTCATTTTCTCATGGTGGTTGTGCATCTCAAGCCTATATATTGAAGGCATTTCCAAGGTGAAGGGGGAAGTAATCAATCAGAGTATCATCATTTTGATCTTGATATATTCGTGCAAGGGGTTGGATGAGGATAGCTTGGAGAGATTGTTGCTGCATCAATCGTGTTATGTAAGTATATCTTTTTGTCTTTCTAATCAATATATACTTGGCATATTTCCTTCAAGATTGTGTATTTTCTCATTTGCTTGTCTACTGTCACTTTAATATTTGTAAATAAATTTGTCTTCTCTAATCAAGTACAGTAGGAGATAGTTGTTTTACTTTGTTATACATTGCATATCTCAATTTTCACTAGGGATTTTGAATATCAAGCTCAGTGATTGGAAGTAGCGAGCGGACAAATGTTGAAACAGGTTCATCATATCCTTTCTCTCCTTCTCATTCTGATTGGTTAAGATAAGTTTAAATGGATGTTAGTGTCCACTTGTATTGTTTATGTTTTGGTATAGGGGTCTAGTAATCCAAGGGAAGTTTCATCTGTCCGCAGAAAAAGAAATTTCGTAACACAGGATAAAGAGGAAAGAGAGCTGGTGAGTTGGAATGATTGTTAGAGTGAGTAGACCATAATAGTTTCTAGGTATTGGGATAAGTGAGGGAACTAAAACTAGCCATATGTTCTCATTTGTCCTCGTGGATTCATATCCACATATCTAGGGTGGATTGTTGTAGATGAATCTAGTGCAATAGAGCCTATGGTTAGGAGGAACGTTCCTTGTATGCATCCAATTAGTGATTCTTTTTTATAAAGATAAGTGTTTTGGATGTTGTGCTATAATTGTGTTATTTTTGTGTATTTTTCTGTTTAAAATGTTGTGAATCATATTTAATAAATATTTTCTTATAGTTGTGTTTATTTGTATGAGTTTTTAATGAACTTGAATGCCATTCTACATATGTAATTGTATCATATGATAGGGCCAAAATTATATGGTATTAGAGTTGGTTATTAAATATCAATTCAATGAGAAAATTGAATAAATTTTCCAGTGCGCCACCATCTAGTGGGTAGAAGAGAAGTTGAGTATGTTACAATTTGTTGTGGGAAAAAAATTATAGAATATTGTTTCATTTTCCATTCTCTAGAAGATGAACCACACCTAGACGCAAAATGACTTGAGCTCCTTCTTCGCATAAGAGGACAAAGATTGACTTCTAGGATGCACCTGATAATGGCGAGGGTTGAAGTGTTCAATAAGTGACCAATGAGTACCATTTTCTATCCAAGGCTCCATATGCCATTCTTTCATGTTTGTGCATGAGGTGCCATTTTCTATATTGGGCATGGTGATCCATTTGGTAGAAAAAGTACAATTGAGCCAATTTTGAACACACACACACACACATTTCATGGCATGCGTTCTATGAATTGAATTTTATTTTTTATTGATGTTGATGAATAATTATGATGATAATGGTGATTATTATTTACCCATATAGATCTACGAACACAATAAGTATAACGCCAGTGCCCTTAAGAAAAAATTTGAATCATTTTTTTCGTTGTTTTGAACAATGTGGTTGATGTTTTGAATGCAATTTTTTTATATATATTAAAGGCATTGCTGAACATTTTTTCAAGGTGAAGGCATTGTCGAACATAAAATTCTTGATATTATATTTTAATAATTTTTGTGAGAATGAAGTTTTTTAGAGACTAATTTGAAATGTTGATTTTTTTAAAAACTTTTATAGATAACTACAATCATGGGAAACAAAGGTTTGCGCAAGAGAAAATTTGATTGCACTCAAGACGAAACTCGCCATAATGAACAAAGGAAAGAGCATTATTGGAGAAAGAAACAAGAACGTGGAAATATCGAAGAAATAAACAATGATGATGTAAATAGATATTTTCAACAAGAAGAAGTCAAACTAGGTATATACATGTGCACATATTGTCTATATTAAAAGTGTATAATCATTTATTTAAATTATTGTTTAAAATATAATTGATTGTAATTCGGATTTCATGTTTTTCAAAAAACATAAATAGATTTGCCTCATAACGTCGATGAAGTCGTTGAAACCGAAATTGAAGCAGAAGTTGAATCACCTATTGGTATGTACATAAATCTCTAGATAATATAAGATTATCATGTGTATATATAGTTTAGTGAATTTATGTTTGGGTTTGTTTTTTAATATAAAAATTAAATTGAAATATGCAGAAGAATCTATCAACAATGATAATAAAATATTAGAAAATGTTGATACTGACAAATTTGTGAAGAAAAAAGTTAATTATTATATAAGATATCATGTTACGAATATGTATAATACTTTTTTCAAAGATGAATTAGTAACAGTAGAAACTCAACTTTTACTTTATCTAATAAAGTCAAGAAAGTTAAAAGAAGCTACATCATTATTGGGTATTCAAAAGTCAACAAAAGATACAAAGGTGAGAATGTCTTTGACAATATAACTAGTGTATTAAAAGCTTTTGGAAAATACCAAAAAAAATATGTCAGTGTTGCACGTAGAGTGATACAAACAACCGTTGTTTCATCTAGCAATACAAAAGATCGTTTGACACAACACATGGAAAAAGCGATGGGAACCTCAAGAAAAACATTGTACAAACGTAGAAAATTTTGATTGCAAATAGGAGCAAATGATGAACTTGCTTGTTGGACAGTTATTTCTAGAAAACCCTACAAAGATATGCTTGCATAAAATGTTAAAGAATCGACTTGTAAGTGTTGGTTGATAGAATATCGTGTTTCACCACATACAAGGGATGTGTTGCGATGAAGAATAGCATGCACAAAATATGAATAACATCCAAAGCATATATTTCCAATGACACAAATAGAATTGTTCGATAAGTTCAAAGAAGAGCACAAAGAAGTTAAAATTTCCATCAATACATTTGTGCAACAAAGACCATGGTTTGTTAGACCCATCACTATTCGTGACACTTGTTGTTTTCGTTATCATGTGGAATTTGAGTTATATTACAACACTTTTCTTGATTTTGGTAAAACGTTATGGCCAAGTTCACCTCCTCCTTCCACATTCCATGCTTTTATATCTGAAATTCTATGTGAAAGAGAACGTGATGAATTATTTTACCAAAAAAAACCGTTGGTGGAAATAAATGTAATCATTGTGGAAATCTAAGTTTGTTTCACTCAAAGTATCCTATTGATATGAATGATCAATCATTTTCTAATATAATAGAGCTCGATGGCAAGACCTATAATTCAAACAATCTAGTGAAGTGTTTCCACTAGGGACAATTTTGTCTATAGTTGATTTTGTAGAGAATTACACATTCGATGCACAAAAAGAGATATAGAGTGAATATTATCATTCTGATCAAATCACTATATTTTTCCATATTCTATATAGACATGCTCAACAGAGTCTTGATAACATCGAAAGAACCAATGACAATCGGCATGTTATTTAACAATATCACTTTTATATAAGTGATGATCGAGCACACGATACCCATTATGTACAACATTGTTTTGATAAATTTTATGATTCATTGAAAGAACATGGGATTGGATTCGATCGACATTAGATATGGTCAGATGGATGTGTTGGTCAGGTCAAATCTTCACGATCATTTTATTGGTTGTGTCGTCTTCATAAGTAATAAAACATTACAAATTGTTGGAATTTTTTTTATACTGGTCATGGAAAAGGAGCGCACGATGGTGCAGGGGCATGTGTAAAACTGATGCAGGAGCATTGCCAGCAGCAGGCAAGCATGGAGGTGGAAGACAGCTGGGATGAGCGCAACACATTTTTGCACATGTTGAAAATGTTTTGAAATATTTTGAAAGACTAAGGAAGGAATATTAATGAAATAGTTAAGGAAGGCGTACGCACATTTATGAATAAGTGACCGTAAACAGATCTTGAGAAATTTGCTCTCATCTGTCGATGTAAAAGGCATTTATGTCTAGTTAATGAAAGTAGGTAGATTTAAATTCCAGATTAGACAGTTTTAGGAACAGGAGGGAAAACGACTATAGACACCCTCATCTTTGTATCATTGTATCAATCATAATTAGATCATTAAGCACATTAGCATAGAGAAGCAGAGAGTTGTAGCAGAAGAGTTGTAAAGGAGAACCCATGTACAGAAGCTTGAATTAATATATGAATCTTTGATTCAGACTCATGGTGTTGTGATGTTTTCTTCTTATACATGGTGAATGGTATGCTTATGGTTGTTTATTCTCTTTGTTATGCATTTGTTTAATACTATGTGTATGTATGATTTCATGTTGAATGTTTGAAGTCAGAGAGAGAGAGAGAATGAGTTTCAATTATTTCTCTTCTTGAGTGAAAGTTCCTACAAGGAGTGCGTTGACGAAGTTTCAGAGTTTACCTCTGAGAGCTCAGGAGGGATACCGTTGTTCTCATTCCATCAGAAGTGCAAGACAAGCACAGAAGCCGTGCATGGTGTGCGCAGGCTGGTCGAGACCTTAGAACTTATCAACTAAGGTTGAGAGATTAAAGGATTGTTGTTGCAGAGAAAGTGCATAGAGTCGGGAGTTCAAGTATGCTAAAATATTTGAAGGATTGCCGTAAGGAGTGTGTGGAGGAGTCTCCTTGAAGACCTGAGTTTGCTAAGAAATCTCAGAAGGGTTAGGGCCTTTGAATCATTCAAGAGAAAGAAGGAAGATCAAGTCATTGTGCAGAAGTCACGCCCCAAAGAAGGATCGCAGAGTCGATTTTGAGCTAGGGGTTCTTGAGGAGGAAACTGAACGTTCGGAATTATTCGAGGAGAACTCCCGAAATAGCGAGGACCGTAGGATCCAAGAAAGTTGCGGGGAAAGTTAAGCGTTGGATAGATCCACCTTTGAAAGGTAGGATTTTACGTGGACCGTTGATTTTCGATCATTGGACCATCGAGATCAGTTCGTCATTTCGAGGGTCATAAGTCCAAAGTGTGGACGAAACCATTGGTCGATAAAATCCCCGAAACACTAAAAGAGTTTTCATGTATAAAGGTGAAAAGTGACAAGGTCATAATTTTAGAACTTTAGAATTCAGGGTTTCGGAGATCCTGAGGACCAGTGATCAGGACACAGGGGGGAGGAAAGCCTGAAATCACAAGTCGCAGCAAGATATTTGTAAGAATTTCGGGAATCATCATTTCAACATTTCAGGATCTGGGATCTCGAGGAGGTAGTGATTTGGAATCGAGAGTTTCAAACTCTCGATATGCGAAATCATGCTAGCCGTCAGATCAAGGAGATATCCACAACCATTGATCTCCTTGGAAGTGGGATACGAGCATTTCAGTATTTCGGGGTTCATCATACTAGAAACACTGATGACAAGGAGCGGGAAGAAGTGAAGTGGAAATCCTGAAGTTTCGAAGTGCGACAGGACTTAGAGTGGACTTTTGGGATTTCGGTACTTTGGATTTTGGGACTCCGGGAGTCAAGAGGCCGAGTTTCACATCATCGCAAATCCCAAAATCGTGATGAGTAGAAAGCCGAAGTTAGAGGCGAGAAGGTTCTAGTGTTTGGTATTTCGGGTTTCAGAGGCCAAAGAAGTAAGGCACTCGACAACAAGATTCATGAACTCACGAAATCTGGTATCCCAAAAAGAAAAGGGGAAAGTCCTAATGTCAGTTGGGTGTTGATCATGGAGTTCATGCCAGTGCAAAGATCACGCAAGCATAACTCAGAAGGACCTGTGACATACAATCAGTTGGGTGTGTGAATAAATTTTCCGAAGAGGAAATTGAAGAGACAGTCAGGCTCTAAGGGGCCGAAATTGAAATATCCTATGCGGACTTCAACCTGAGGGTTGGGGGTCTGCGTCAGTGTGGTATTAGAGAGAGTAAGAGTTCTTTGCTTTCTGTAGCAGAGAAAAGAGAAAATATTTGTATCCATGCCACCGAGAAGGAGAGAGAGGCCAATGCTTGATCCAATAGTGGAAAGGGAAATGCGTGAACTACGTGCTAGGCTTGATGCCATGGAGACAACACAGAGGTGTACAGTTAACGCTAGGGATATCAGCGAGGTTGAAAGTGAAAATGAAGCTGGAAACGAGGGAGAATAAGTTGCAGCCAAAGATGCTGTAGATGAATGCCTATTCAGGGTTGTTGCAAGGATAGGTGCCAGAGCGAAAATGGACATTCCAGTATATGAAGGAAACGTGGATGTAGAAGAACTTCTGGACTGGATTAGAGCTTTGGATAATTTTTTTGATTATGAGGATATTGAGGAAGACAAAAAGGTTAAACATGTTGTCACAAGACTTAAAGGACATGCAACATTATGGTGGGATGAACTGCAGGCTGACAGACGCTGTAAAGGCAAGAAAAAAATCAAAAGCTGGGATAGAATGGTTGCAAAGATGAAAGCAAAATTCATACCCAAGGATTATCAAATTACTCTATTTCGAAGAATGCAGAATTTGAGACAGAAGTTGAGTTCAGTAAAAGAATACACTGAGGAATTCTACAAGATAAACATTAGAGCAGGTCATCGGGAAAATGATGATGAAAAGGTTGCTAGGTACATGAATGGTCTGGGATATGAAATTCAGGATGAGATGATCATGATGAGCATTCGGAATGTGGAGGATGCTTATCAAATGGCTCTGAAAGATGAAGAGAAGCTGAGCTGAAAGCAAGGTCAAAGAGGCTGAGGCAGAAGTCAAGACAGAGGAAAAACAATTTCCCAAGATAGGAATCAGAAGCCTAAAGAAGAGTGGAAGAAACCTCAAACTCAAACTGAGAGAGGTGGGAGCTCATAGAGAGGACAGTATGCTGATAGAAATACTTTTCCTTGAACTAGAGGAAGAGGAAGAGGAAGAGGCAGAGGTGGAGAAATAAAATTCTTTACCTGTGGAAAAAATGGACATAAATCCTATGAATGTCCAGATAGAAAGAAATAAGGAGGTGAAACTCACATTGACGAAGCACAAGGACAGAATGTTGAGGCAGAAGATGCTGAGGGCGAAAGATCCTTAATGATGAGGAAAGTTCTCTTGAAGCCAGAGAAAGAGGTAGAGAACCCAGCCCAAAGGAACAGACTTTTTCGGACTGCTTGCAAGACTAGAGACAGTGTATGCAAAGTCATCGTGGACAGTGGTAGTACATACAATCTCATTTCTACAGAGATGGTAGAAAAGCTAGAGCTGGAGACTATTGAACATCCAAGCCCATACAGAGTTTCGTGGTTACAAAAGGGACATTAGGTAAATGTCACTAAACAATGTTTAGTTGAATTCAAAATAGGGGGATATAAGGATGAAATATTGTGTGATGTCATTCCCATGGATGTTTGTCATCTATTGCTAGGAAGACCATGGAAAAATGACAGAAATGTGATTCATGATGGGAGAAAGAACACATACACCCTGGAGAAGAATGGGAGAACTCACATGTTGCTGTCGATTAAGGATAAAGAAACGAAACCAGAAGTGAGAAACATTGTACTTCTCATGAGTGGGAAGGAACTTCTTAAGGAGGTTAAGAAGAAGGAAGATACACAATTCATCGTGGTCAGGAAGCCTAGAATTGTTTTAACCAGTACAAGAGTGGATGATTTACCAAAGGAAATCCAAAAGTTGCTGGAAGAGTTTGCTGATATAGTAGTGGGCGAACTACCTTGTTCATTGCCACTGATTAGAAGTATAATTCATCACATCGATCTTATACCCAGAGCTATTTTACCAAACAAAGAAGCATACAGATTGACGCCGCAGGAGAATGAAGAAGTCAAGAGACAAGTCCAGAATTTAATGGACAAAGGATTGGTTAGAGAGAGCTTGAGTCCATGCGTTGTTCCAACAATACTCAGCCCAAAGAAGGATGGAGGCTGGAGGATGTGTACAGACTCGAGGGAAATCAATAATATTACCATCAGATACAGATTTCCATTACCAAGAATGGATGATTTGATGGATTGCTTGAGTGGAGCAAAGTTTTTTTCAAAATTTGATTTAAAAAGCGGATATCATCAAATTCGAATGAGAGAAGGTGATGAATAGAAGACAACATTCAAGACGAATGAGGGGCTGTATGAATGGCTTGTTATTCCATTTGGCTTAACAAATGTGCCCAGTACTTTCATGATATTGATGAATGAAGTCCTGAAGGATTTCATAGGAAAATTCGTCATCGTATATCTTGATGATATATTGATTTTCAGTAAGACAGAAACGGAACACTTGAAGCATTTAGCTACAGTGATGAAGAGATTGAAGCAGGATAAATTGCTGATAAATATGAAGAAATCAACATTTATGAGGACATAACTCATTTATTTGGGTTTTTTTATCTCTACAAATGAGATGAAAATGGATTCGGAAAAGGTAGAAGCGATTAAGAATTGGCCATCGTCGAAAAGTGTATTTGGGGTTCAAAGCTTCCATGGATTAGCTAGTTTCTACAGGAAATTGATCCGAAATTTTAGTGGGATTAGCGCACCAATGATGGACACAGTGAAGAAAAGACACAAATCTTTTCATTAGATAGAGGAAGCAGAAAAAAGTTTCAACTTGCTGAAGAAAAAGATTACTGAACAACCAATTCTGGTGTTGCCAGATTTTAGTAAGACATTTCAGGTCAAGTGTGACACTAGTGGATATGTGATTGGAGCAATCTTGAGCCAAGATGACAGACCGATTTCATACTTCAGTGAGAAATTGAATGAAGCAAAGGTTAAGTACTCCACATATGACAAAGAATTTTATGCAGTCATACAGGCGCTGAAGAAATGGAGACATTATTTGGTTCCTAAAGAGTTTGTTTTGTACAATGATAATCATGCCTTACAATTCATGACTCAACAAGAGAAGTTAAACCAAAGACATGGTAAATGGGTTGAATACATGCAGAATTTTACTTTTGTAACTAAGCATATTTTTGGAACTGCTAACAAAGTTGTTGATGCTTTGAGCAGGAAATGTTTGCTTATGCAGGAATTTAGAGTCAAAATTGTGGGTTTTGATAATCTCAAAGAAATGTACAGAGACGATCTAGATTTTAAAGAGGCATATGAGGCATCTGAGAATCCAATTATCAGGGACATAAGACACTAGACCGAATATATGATCCATGATGGATTATTATTCAGAGGCAATCAATTATGTATTCCAAAATGCTCCATGAGGGAGAATCTATTGAAAGAAAAACATAGTGGAGGATTGGTCGGACATTTCGGTCATGAAAAAACGTTCTCGAAATTAAATGGATCATATTTTTGGCCAGGGATGAGGACAAATGTCAAAATATTTGTGGACAGATATAGAATTTGTCAGCACACAAAGGTAAAAAGATAGAACACAGGGTTATACCAACCATTACCCATACTTGAGAGGCCGTGGGATGCAGTGAGCATGGATTTTATATTGGGGCTGCCAAGAATGCAAAGAGGATTTGATTCAATATTTTTGGTAGTAGACATATTTTCAAAGATGGCACATTTTATACCATGTCAGAAAACCAACGACACAACTCATATTGCGAACCTTATTTTCAAGGAAGTTGTCAGACTTCACGGCTTACTAAGAAGTATAGTTTCAAATCGAGACACCAAATTCGTGGGACATTTCTATAGGACTTTATGGAAGAAGTTGGGGACAAGTTTTTCATTTAGCTTAGCGTATCATCCTCAAACGGATGGACAAACAGAAGTTGTGAATAGGAGCTTGGGAGAGTTGCTAAGGAGCCTAGTGACTGAACACCACAGTCAGTGGGATCACATTCTGCCACAAGCGGAATTTTATTATAATGATTCACTCAAAAGAAGAACAGGGTAGCGTCCTTTCCAAATTGTGTATGGAATGCAGCCAAGGGGAGTTTCTAAATTGAAGGATTCAGAACATAATGAAACTAGAAGTGCTAGTGCAGAGGATTTTGCAGAGGAAATGAAGGAACTTCACAGCCAAGTGAGGGAACGTTTTCAAAATTCGAGTCAAGAGTATAAATGCAGAGTAGATCAACAAAGATGAGAACTTCATTTTGAAGTTGGTGATCTGATTCTTACACATCTGAGGAAAGAAAGGTTCCCAAGGGGAACATATAACAAACTGAAAATGAAGAAGATTGGACCATGCAAGATCGTAAATAAATTTGGGGCAAATGCATATGAGATTGAAATACCCAATGGGATCAGAATTTCACTGATATTCAATATCTCAGATTTGTATCCTTACAGAGCTAAAGGAGCAGGAGAAGACAATGAACAAACAGAGGTTCAGTGGACTAAACAAATTCCTATAGCTGAAAATCCACAGATGGAAAGTATACTTGATAAGAGAATCAACAAGAGGACCAGGAGAAAAGAGTATTTTGAATACTTGGTCAAATGGAAGGGACATCTAGTTGAATATGCCAGTTGGGAGAATGAAGCAGAGATTCAGAAGCATGGACAGACCATGCAAGAAATCATGAATAGGAGTCCATAAAAAAATTCAAGCGAGGGAGTATGATGCAGGAGCATCGCCAGAAGCAAGCGAGCGCGGAGGTAGAAGACAACTGGGATGAGCGCAACGCATTTTTGCACATGTTGAAAATGTTTTGAAATGTTTTGAAAGACTAAGGAAGGAATATTAATGAAATAGTTAAGGAAGGTGTACGAGAATTTATGAATAAGTGACTGTAAGCAGATCTTGAGCAATATTCTCTCATCTGTCGACGTAAAAGGCATTTATGTCCAGTTAATGAAAGTAGGTAGATTTAAATTCCAGATTAGATAGTTTTAGGAACAGGAGGGACAATGACTATAGACACCCTCATCTTTGTATCATTGTATCAATCATAATTACATCACTAAGCACATTAGCATAGAGAAGCAGAGAGCTGTAGCATAAGAGTTGTAGAGAAGAACCCATGTGCAGTAGCTTGAATTAATATATGAAGCTTTGATTCAGACTCATGGTGTTGTGATGTTTTCTCTTTATACATGGTGAATGGTATGCTTATGGTTGTTTATTCTCTTTATTATGCATTTGTTTAATATTGTGTGTATGTATGATTTCATGTTGAATGTTTGAAGTGTGAGAGAGAGAGAGAGAGAGAATGAGTTTCAATTGTTTCTCTTCCCGAGTGAAAGTTCCTGCAAGGAGTGCATTGACGAAGTTTCATAGTTTACCTCTGAGAGCTTAGGAGGGATACCATTGTTCTCATTCCATCAGAAGTGTAAGACAATCCCAGAAGCCATGCAAGGTGTGCACAGGCTGGTCAAGACCTTAGAACTTATCAACTAAGATTGAGAGATTGAAGGACTGTTGTTGCAGAGAAAGTGCACAGAGTCAGGAGTTCAAGTACGTTGAAGTATTTGAAGGAGTGCGTGCAAGAGTCTCCTTGAAGAACTGAGTTTTCTAAGAAAGATCAGAAGGGTTAGGGCCTTTGAATCATTTAAGAGAAAGAGGAAGCTCAAGTTGTTGTGTAGAAGTCATGCCCCAGAGAAGGATCGCAGAGTTGATTTTGAGCCAGGGGTTCTTGAGGAGGAAACTGAATGGTCGGAATTCTCGGAGGAGAACTCCCGAAATAGCGAGGACCATAGGATACAGGAAAGTTGTGGGGAAAGTTAAGCATTGGATAGATCCACCTTCGAAAGACAATATTTAACGTGGACCATTGATTTTTGATCATTGGACCGTCGAGATCATTTCAGCATTTCGAGGGTCATAAGTCCGATGTGTGGACGAAACCTTTGGTCGATCAAATCCCTGAAATGCGAAAAGAGTTTTCGTGTATAAAGGTGAAGAGTGACGAGGTCAGAATTTCAGAAATTTGGAATTCAGGGTTTCGGAGGTCCTGAGGATAAGTGATCGGGACACAGGGGGGAGGAAAACCTGAAATCACAAGTCGCAGCAAGATATTTGTAAGAATTTCGGGAATCATCATTTTGAAATTTCGAGATTCAGGATCTCGAGGAGGCAGTGATTTGGAATCAAGAGTTTCGAACTCCCGGTACACGAAATCGCGCCAGCTGTCGGATCCAGGAGATATCCACAACCATTGATCTCCTTGGAGGTGGGATACCAACATTTCGGTATTTCAAGGTTCAGCATAATGGAAACAATGATGACAAGGAGCGGGAAGTAGTGAAGTGGAAATCCTGAAATCGTGAAGTGCAATAGGGCTTAGAGTGGACTTTCGGGATTTCGGTACTTTGGATTTCAGGACTCCGGGAGTCAAGAGGCAGAGTTGCACATCATCGCAACTCCTGAAATCACGATGAGTAGAAAGCCGAAGTTGGAGGTGAGAAGGGTCTAATGTTTGGTATTTTGGGTTTCGGAGGCCGAAGAGGTAAGGCGCTCGACAACAAGATTCGCGAACTCACGAAATCCGGTATCCTGAAAGGAAAAGGGGAAAGTCCCAATGTCAGTTGGGTGTTGATCATGGAGTTCATGCCAGTGCAAAGATCACGCGAGCACAACTCAGAAGGACATGTGACATACACTCAGTTGGGTGTGTGAATAAATTTTTCGAAGAGGAAATTGAAGAGCCAGTCAGGCTCTAAGGAGCTGAAATTGAAAGATCTTGTGTGGACTTTGAATTGAGGGTTGGGGGTCTACGTAAAAAATGAGAAATTCGTGTTAAAAAAATAGGATTGCGGAGCAATAAAATAAAACAAATGCGGAAACAAAACACAGAATATACACAATACAATAGAGACACAAATTTACGTGGTTCACCCAGTGTGGGATACGTCCACCAGATAAATTTCCAGATCCTTTCTTTGTTATTATCCAGCAAATGAAGGGATACAACCTACAACAAAACTTGTTGTAACTTACTCTTCTTTCTCTCATAGTCTCCTCTCTCAGAATACAATACTCTCCATAATGCATAGCCGCAATACATTTCCCTCATAACAAAGGGTTGCCTTCTAGGGAAAAAAACCCTAACATAATTTCTACTATCAGATATACGACCTTATAATTAACGGTCCATATTTACAATGAAATTACAATATACATTTACAAGGCAATTTTTCACCCCGAACCCCCCAGTCGGGAGGATAGCCCCCCC
>SNQJ01S0164885.1:27456-38936 GCA_010110895.2 Picea sitchensis | reverse complement strand
CTTGAAGAATATAGCAAAGGATTTGGCTGGGTTTTCTTCCCTTGTTGAGAAGGGTTTCCCAGGATACTTCTTGTGTTCTTGTGCATGGTGTTTCTTCTTGTGATCTTGGTTGCTGCGACATTATTGGTGAAGTTAAAAGCTAAAATGGAATGAACTTCATGCTTAACCTTGTCTATCGAAAAATCAACATTTGGTAGCTGCAGTTGGGAGAAGAAGGAAGAGAGAGGTGCATTGCTTAGTGTTGGATATTCTCTAGTGTTTTGGTTTATTGTCTTGGCATTGTATTGGCTATCTATATTAAGGAAGTTTTGTTGGGTTTTCTCCCCCATGAGGGATTCCAAGATAAATATTGTGTATCTTGTGATCGTGTTTCTCTCAGTGATCCTACATATGCTATGGTTATCTAGTAAATTGAAAAGAAACCTAATAATAGCTTAAACCTTAATAAAACAATGCAGCGACACGCAACAACACAATAGCTGCAGTAACCAAGATCACAAGAAGAATAACCATGCACAAGACACAAGAAGTTATATTGGGAAAACCCTTCTCAAACAAGGCAAAAAACCAGCAACCCTTTACTATATTGCCAAGAGATGAACGCTCTCCACAAAAAATCCTAGCGCACACAAGAGGGTGCTCTATGACCAAGAAAGCTAGCGCATAAGAAGTACGCACCAAATTTCAGCTCTCCGAGTTAAGAATTGAGTGAATGAGATATGATCCACAATGGGAATGTATCTCTCTAATAAATACATGACCTAACTCATAAAACAGATGTGTCTATTAGCATAATAGGGCCGACTTGTACAACTCAATAATATAATTAATCTTTTAATTAATATTAATTATCTTTACACAGAAGGGCCGACTTGTACCCTTCACAATACAAATTAGGGTTTCACAATAGTCTTGCTCTTTGAGAATATAGCAAGGGGTCTCACACACATCCTCTAGTGCTCTGCCACTAGGGACAAGTCCACATGTGCTCAACCACAAGGGACGTCACTCTTAGACAGATCAACTCAACTAAATCCATAGGAGTACGAACTGGAGAGCCATCTCAAGTCAACTCAACTAAGCCCATAGGAGTACGACAGGAGACCATCTCAAGTCATCTCAACTCAGTCCAGAGGAGCACGACAAGAGACCAACACAAGTCATCTCAACTCAGTCTAGAGGAGTGCGACTCACCTATCACATAGGTGTTCTCACATATCATCTCAACTCAGTCCAGAAGAGTATGATCTAGAGAATGTCTCATGAAGCTGCAATTATCAACACTCCCTCTCAGCTAGGGAGGCATTCTCCACCAGGCCAAGTCTCTCACAGAAGTACTCGAACTTCGTCCTGGCAAGCTTTTTGGTGAAGACATCTGCAACTTGCTCATGTGTAGATAGGTACTACAAGTGTACTGCTTTCCTCTACACCATATCTCTGATGTAATGGTATTTGATCTCGATGTGTTTCAATTTATCGTGAAACACAGGACTCTCTAAGAGCTTTACACAGCTCTAGTTACCGCAATGAATAACGATGGAATCCATCTCATGTCCAAATAAGTCTACAAGGAGCTTGCGAAGCCACACTGCTTCGCAGACTACCACACATAATGCAATGTACTCTGCTTCAGCGGTACTCAAAGCTACAAAAGTTTGTTTCCTACTGCACCAGGAAACCATGGCAGATCCCAAAGTAAAACAACAACCGGAGGTGCTCTTCCGGTCCACTACGCTCCCTGCCCAATCTGCATCGGCATATCCCTGCAATCTCATGTCTACATCGGAGGCATATCTCAATCCATAACCAACTGTGCCCCGTAAATATCTCAACACATGCTTCGCTGCTGTCCAGTGTGTCTGTCTCAACTGACTCATAAACTGACTGAGTACACTCACTGCATAGCATATATCAGGTCTAGTGTTAACCAAATAAATCAATGATCCAATCAGTTGTCTGTAAAGATGTGGATCAATCTTGCCTGAATCGAAAGAAGTCTCGCTCAATTTCTTGAGATTCAACACCATCAGTGTAGGCATGGACTTGCAGTCTATCATCCCGAATTTCTTCAATATCTCCACTGTGTATTTCCCCTGACTCAAGAGAATCTCATCAGTCCTCTGCCACATTTCTAGTCCCAAGAAGTAGTGCATCATACCAAGGTCCTTCATCTCGAATTCAGAAGCCAATGCACACTTGCATTTAACAATAAGGCTTTCTGAACCAGTGAGGAATAAGTCATCAACATCTAGGACCAAAATCAGGCACTTGTCACCAACAATGTTGTAGTATAGGTTGGGATCAACAACACTCTTGCTGAAGCCCAAACTCATCAAGTATCCATCAATCTTCTCATACCATGCACGAGATCCTTCATTAGTCCATACAGGGCTTTCTTCAACCTGCACACATTAGACTCCTTCACATGTATCACGAATCCATCTGGCTGCTCGATGTAAACTTCTTCCTCAATTTCTCCATTGAGAAAGGTTGTCTTCACATCCATCTGATGTAGTCTCCAACCCATGGATGCTGGAAGGCCAATAATCGTATGGATGGAAGTGTATCGGGCAATAGGAGAAAATGTCTCCTCATAATCTATTCCCTCCACCAGAGAGAATTCTCTAGCCACAAATCTCGCTTTGTATTTCTCGACACTTCCATCAACTACATGTTTGATCTTATAGATCCACTTGGAAGTCACTACATACTTCCCTTTCGGTCTCGGAACAATATCCCACACATCATTCTCCATGATGGACTAATACTCTTCGGTCATGGAATCTTGCCAAACCTGTTGACCTGTTGCTTCTCCATGACAAGGCTCAGTATCAATGATGTGGCTCATGGTTGAACATAGCTTGAAAATCTCTGTGGTCTCTTGCTCTCTCGGAATGTACCACGAGGAGTTGCATGTCCCCCTACCTCCTGCAGAGTCTATTGAGCCCATGCAGGCCTCCTCTGGCCTACTGCAATGTCTCTGGGAACATCAACTGGAGCTATGGGATCAACCGGATCAACTGGATCAGTAACTGTCTCCCTCTAGACTATTGAAGGGGGAGAAGGTACTGTCTCTTCTTTCTTCTCGCTATCAATCTCCATATGAGATTCTCTAGATCTTCGAAAGGCTATCTCTTCCTCAAAGTTGACATCTCTGCTAACCTCGATTTGTCTCTGACCAGGGATGTAGATCTGATATACTTCGAAGATTCACTGTACCCCATAAATGTACCCTTTCTGCCTGAAGGGTCTAGCTTGGTTCTCTTTTCCTTGGGTACATGAAAGTATACTGGACACCCAAATATTATGAAGTGTCCAACCTCAGGCTTCACTCCGGTGAAAGCTTCTTCGGGAGTCATGTTCTTCAGAATCTTATGAGGACTCCTGTTCTGAACGTACACAGCTGTCATGGATGCCTCTGCCCACAGACTCATAGGTAGATTATGATCATGTATCATTGCTTTGGTTGCCTCAACAATGGATCTGTTCTTCCTCTCTACAACCCCATTCTGTTAAGGGTTATAAGGAACGGTGTACTCCCTCTTGATCCCTGCCTCAATACAGAAGTCACTGAAATCCCTGGAGGTGTACTCTCTTCCATTATCTGATCTCAGCACCTTGATCTTCCTCCTGGTCAGGTTCTTAACCTCAGCTCTACACTCTTGAAATCTCACAAGGACTCCATCCTTGGTCTTCAAGAAGTAAATCCACGTCTTCCGAGAGTGATCATTGATGAAGAGCACATAGTACAAGTATTCGCTCAAGGAAGCAACAGTCATAGGTCCATAAACATTCTTCCCAAGAGCACAACCTCTGCAAACGCCATCATGCTCGATATTTATCTCTGGAAGGCCTGTCACCATCTTCTCCAGAGCGAGAAGGGCTCTATAATGTAAATGACCAAGTCTCCTATGTCATAGCTCGCTCAAGCTGATAGTATCATGTAACAAGGTCGGGACTGGTCGGACAATCAATTTGTACAAATTGTTTTCTCGAACACCAATCACCCGGGCAGAATCCATGCCTGAGTTCTTGTGCCATGCAAGAACTTTTCCTTCAGAGAAAGTAACCTTGTAGCCTTTGTCCTCTAAGGCAGAAACAGAGACAAGGTTCCTTTTCATCCCAAGTACATATAGTACCTCACTTAATTGAAGAGGTATGTCAGAATCTAGTTGGAAGGAAGAAGATCCAACTCCCTTCACAATATATCTGGYATTATCACCAAKTATAACATGCAAACGAGACTCTTTCTCTACAAGATCTGTAAGATGTTCTCTATATCCAGTCATGTGTCTGGAAGCACTACTGTCAATCAACCAAATATCACTATCAATCGGAACGGTACTTTAGAGTGTTGAAATGAAGAAGAATGCTTCATATTTTATGTCGTCATCTCTCTGAGGTGGTTCTGAATCAACATCGGCAGTGGATGCATGTTGTCTTCCTTTCTTCCTGGTAAGACAATCTCTCGCAATGTGTCCATACTTGTCACATCTGAAACATTGAATCTTTGAAATGTCTTTTCTATGTTCATGACCTGGAGCTGCTGAAGTTTTCTTGTCTTTGAATGCTTTCTAAAACTTCTTATATTTCTTTTGCCTCTCTTTGCCTGAGAAGCAAGGGCTTGATTGTCATTATAATGGGAGTCTTGCACGCCTCTGGCTATAAGTCTGGTTTCCACTTGAGTGCAGTCTGCCCATAGAAGATCAAACTGAGGTAAGTCTGCTCTTCCACTGAAACTTTGAATGAATGGTTCCCAATGGCTTGCAAGGGCATTGAGAGTAATCATGACAAGCTCTTTGTCTGTTATGGTTTCTCCAATGGCACCTAACTGATCTCTGATCTATGAAATCTTCATGCAGAAGGTAGTGATGGTGTCATCTTTTGTCATCTTGAGATTTTGAAGTCGATGTTTCAATGTAAGAGCTATGTTAGTGTTGTTGCTCTCAAACATGTTCTTCAACACATCATACATTTGATAAGTTGTCTTCAAGGTAGAAATGAGAGGTAGTAGATGATCTCTTACTGAGTAGATGATTATCTTCCTAGTTTAACATCATCTGTCTTCCATTCAGCCTTTTCTTCATCGGTAGTTGTTGCTGGTAGAGTTCCTTCTATCAATCTCAATAGGTCACTCTTCTAGAGTGATGCATAATCTTGACTTCCAGGAGCTAAAGTTGCTTGATCCATCAAGCCTATCTTCCACCAAAGTTTTGTTCCTCATGGCTTGCAGATTCTTCACAAACCCTAACGGCTAGGCTAGAAACCCTAGCTTCAAAAATCAGACGGCTAGGCTAGCTACAAACCCTAGGTTTCGTTGGACTTATGACTGCCAACAAGAAGCCTTGGAGAGTCAAAAGAACCCCAGTGAGCTGCAAAATTCCTCAACGACCTGCATAAACCCTAGAGGTCGAAATCTGCAAAAACCCTAGGGCCGAAAATCCAAACTTCTTCAATTTTCAATCTGAGAGTTGCAGGTGATGCGTTGGACTAGGTCGTACCCGTCTGTGCAAAAATTAGGCCCAACGTTCCAAGGGAAAGTGCTAAAACTAACTTGACAAGGAAAAGGGTAAGGGTCGTTTTTGCAATTGCAGCAAGGTGACGACTAGCTTGGAAAAAGTGTTGGAGTAGCTTATGCAATGGCTCTTCAAGAACATTGCTTTGATACCATGTTGAATTTTTAATGATGCCTAAGCACATGTAGTTTCTTTTAATTTAGCATGAACTTGAACCATAAACAATGCAGCAACACAATAGCTGCAGTAACCAAGATCACAAGAAGAATAACCATGCACAGGACACAAGAAGTTATCCTGGGAAAACCCTTCTCAAACAAGGGAAAAACCCAGCAACCCTTTACTATATTGCCAAGAGAAGAACCCTCTCCACATAAAATCCTAGCGCACACAAGAGGGTGCTCTATGACCAAGAAAGCTAACGCATAAGAAGTGTGCACCAATTTCAGCTCTCCAAGTTAAGCGTTGAGTGAATGAGATATGATCCACAATGGGGATGTATATCTCTAATAAATACATGACCTAACTCATAAAATAGATGTGTATATTGGCACAATAGGGCCAACTTGTACAACTCAATAATATAATTAATATTTTACATAATATTAATTATCTTTACACAGTAGGGCCGACAATACAAATTAGGGTTTCACAATATTCTTACTCTTTGACAATATAGCAAGGGGTCTCACACACATCCTCTAGTGCTCTGCCACTAGGGACAAGTCCACATGTGCTCAACCATAAGGGACGTCACTCTCAGACAGATCAACTCAATTAAATCCATAGGAGTACGAACTGGAGAGCCATCTCAAGTCAACTCAACTAAGTCCATAGGAGTACGACAAGTGACCATCTCAAGTCATCTCAACTTAGTCCAAAGGAGCACAACAAGAGACCAACACAAGTCATCTCAACTCAATCCAGAGGAGTACGACTCACCTATCACATAGGTGTTCTCACAGATCATCTCAACTCAGTCCAAAGAAGTACGATCTGGAGAATGTCTCATGAATCTACAATCATCAACATTGACCTCCCTCTAGACACATTCCAACACCTCCTAGACCTTGGACATTGGCCAGATGAGCTTGGATGTTGCAAATATAGCCAAATGGGTCATCAGTGGGTAGGAAGCCCCTCACCTTCGATGTTGTACCCTTTCAGGATTTGAGCTTGGGATTGATAACATGAGCCTTGATGATGATAGCACACCTTTTTGTAGATGTTGTGGAGCTCTCTCCCCTCATGACATCACATCTAGCCCTTAGACGTTGCACATATCATGATGATGTCATGCTTGATGTGACTTGATGCTTGCTTGAGCCAACCTAGCATTGATGGTGATGAGTTGGCATTGATTGATGATGAGACATAACCTTTGGATGAGGGGTTGTGACCCTTTGATGATACTTTACAAATTTTGAGAAGAGACGTGGCCTTTGGAGGCTTTTGTACCCCTTGGAGGATGACGTCACCTCCCTTGGAGACTCTCGCACCCACACGTGTGACCTTTTGTGGAGACATTTTGGTGTTTTAGCATTATATTTTCATGTTTGAGGCTATTTTGGTAGTTGGCCTAGACCTATCTACCTTGTATCATGGATTACTTACATTTTAGTGGCTTTTTGAGAGGTAAAGCGCTAGGGTTTCCTCATATAAAAGGCTAGTGCTTCCCTCATTTGTAATCATAACTCACACTTGTGGAGAATCACTTCTTTTGTCTTCTATATTTCTTTCTCATCATGGAGCGCTTATTTTCACCTCTTGGAGAGTGATCTTGTGGATGTTTTTTCATATTTTTGTGGATGATTCATGTTCTAGGGTTTCTTCATGCTCAACAACTTGGCTAGTAAGTGTTCTTTCCAAGTATTGATGGTTTGTTCTTAGTGTTTTAAGTAAATGCTTTATCAAATTGGTGATAATTTGCTTGGTATCTTGTTCTCCTTGGATAGATTGTGTTTTGGAACCATAGGAAGGCTTGCAATTGAGCTCCTTTCCCTTGCTTTCATTCATTTTAAGCTTGTTGAAGCATATAAGGTTGATTTTAGGGCTTGTGAATGTACTCCCCTAGATTTTCCCTTATTGACTAAATTCTAGAACATTAGAATAGAAACCATAACATTGCACACGCGATTTGGGTAAACACCCCTGGAAGCATTAAAATAGAAACCATAACATTTGCACAAGGATTTTAATATTTATTAATATCAATCTTGGGCTCTTGTCCTGGGTAAACACCCCTGGAAGCATTATAGAAACCATAACATTTGCACAAGGCTTTTATTTATATCAATCTTGGGCTCCTATCTTGGGATAATGGCCCATCAGAGGAATACAATGCAAGAATAGCCTAGCCCACTTGACTGCTATCTCCCTTGCTGCCCCTTTGCACCTTTCCTCAGCCTTGCCCACCCACACTTGGATGAAATCTCTTCACCCACTCAATAAGATCTCCTCACTCTCTACTCAGTGTGTGTGTGTGTGTGTGTCTCGTCCTCTCACCTAGGTTGTTTTTTATTACATTGAGTTAACCCTAAGTCCAAAACCCTAGAACTTTTACAAAGTAATCAACAGCTAAGATCTAATCTCACGTTCACTTTAGATCTAACGACTAGGACTTAATCAACTCTCACTTAAGTTACTAATGCCAATGACTTAGGCATTTAACTTAATTAATCTCACATTAATCTAAAAGGTCATTCACTTTAATAAACAACACATTAAGTGAGCTTCCTAAGGTTTTCTGAGAGGTTACAAGAACGACTCCCATGTGTTGACACAAACCCACGTGGAAGTACCTGTCTGATGATAAATACATCAACAATTAGCCTAACATCTAGGGTTTAGTTGCATTTTTTACCTATAATCATCTCTAACATCATTTATTTCTGCATTATTGCAATTTTCAGCCATTAGGGCTTGGAATCTTGCATTCATTTAAAGTAGTTTCATGCTATTTCATTTCAGCAATCATTAGTTATTGATTTGATAATCTTTTAGCCTACATTTAATACCTCTTTCATTGCATTCTTTACTAATTTAGGACTGTTTATTTACTGCTGTCATAAACTTGTTATTGTTGAAGTCAGTCATCTTTTATTACAAGTTTTATTACAGCCTTTTCTTTTTTTCTTTGATAGCTAGTGTTTTGGGGCATTTATTTGATTCAATTGTTGTGGTGTATATCTCATTGTCTTAAAAACACCCCTCACACACACACACACATTGTTTTCTTGGTGAGCAGTCCATAGGAGAGAACTACAAGTGGCATGAGGAAGCATCATGCATGGCCAAACTAGCCCAAGCTAATATATTGTTTTGCATGAGAGAAGGACAAGTGGCATATCAAGCCTTCACACTTGGTCAAAAATCCTATTTCAAGAGGACTTGTTGCCTAGGAGGATGACAAGTTGCATCAAGCACTCACTCAAGGACTTGGTCTTGCATATTTTATTATTTTTGGTGTAACTTGCCTTGAAAGGCTCACAATGTGATATTTTAATTGTTTTTCCTGCAAGAAATGTGGATCTAGGGATTTCTAGAGCATTATCAATAATATTTTATTGAAAATTAGTTGGGGAGAAAAGCTATAACAATATAAGCACTCCTCACTTGCAAATCAGAAGTTCAAGTGGAGAGAATTCCCCTTTAGAAGGGCAAGGATATTGTAATTTGCAAGTTGAAGGGAGGAAAGGGATTGGTGAAGTATGTGGGCTTTTGTTGGGATATAGATCAAAACTAGCTTTCATTCCTTCAAAAAACTTACAAGGAAACCTTCACAAGTTACCCAAAAATCAGCAATGCACAGATACCAAAAAACACTTTGAACTTGAGCATTTACCGCTTGACTGAAAGGTACAGCTGTTGGAAAAACCCAGAAAGAGCAATTCTTTGTTGTACGACCTGTAGTACAGACTGTACGACATCTGCATGAGTACAACTGCATGGATCCATACGGTACTATCCGTACGCCTATACGGAACTGTGCATGACTATTGTATGGGACTGCGTGCTGGCCAGAAATGCCTCTTTTCTGGTTGCCTGCTCTCTCTCCCTCTCTATTTCTCAACCTAATCAACTGCTCAAGTGTTCTTGTGTCTCCGAACTCTCTATCTTGACTTATTTTTATTAGTTGACACCAAAACCCTAATCTATTTCTGAGATTACTCCTAATCTAAGCCATGCATGCATGAGTACACTTTTTGGACTCAACTGCTAAAAATAAGACTCACTTTTTAACTAAAGTGAATTACAAAGTAGAAGTTACTTTTCGAAAATATCTCGAACTACTTCTCGCACGTTCACATGGAACTTGTGTGGAAGTCTCTGTCCAAGCTATAATTCTCAACACCTACATGGGGTCTGAGGAAGTCGAGGGTGATGGAAAAAAAAACATTTCAATTTTGAAAAAATGAAATTTCATGGGCTAGTATATTAGTGTTTTCCATAGTTTTTGAAACAAGATGAAAACGATATTGACTACTTGTCTTGAGTGGCTACTAACAGTATTCAAACAAAGGATACATAAAGTTAGAATGCTCAATTTCATAGATTGTCAAGGTGAATCCAACAAAATCGTAACTTCAACATAAGAATGTGTTAGGGTGATAGCAATCTAAAAGCGTTGGAAGATTGTCTAGGTGAGCTTAGTTGAATTTTGCTTACAAAATGAGGGAGAAGACACCCTGATAAAGCACCAAGGAAAAGACCTAGATATGGGGATTAAGAGAAGCTGAAGACACAACACATAACCAAGTTGTCATCCTAAAGAAACAAGCACTCTGGCTGGTTAGTCAAGTGCTACCTTCGTGGATGGTGGTAGACCCATATGTAGTCTTCAAATTTTGTAGTAATATTTTTGTTATTGAAGTAAAGTTTTAAAATTAAGGGGGATAAATATTTTAAAATCTTATTTTCATGTTGAGGGGGAAAGTTAGAGTATTAACACACCAATTAAGGAAGGAACAGTGGTTTGTATAATGGTAACTTTATATGTGAGATTTAACCAATGTAACATTTAGATGTTAGGGTTAGAATTTAGGTGGTTAAACTATTCTTGTATAGCTCCACTTTTGATTAAAATAAGCATAAGATAAGGCATTTTCCTAGTCAACGGTTCACTTGGTCAAGTGCCCCTCTTTTATATAAAGAGTAGAGCACTGTAATAACATAGGATCTACAACTGAGATACGTACTCTTTTCAGAGTGGGTTTTTTCCTCTATAGACCTTGTGTTGTTCATGGAGTGCTCTATTTTCTGATAACCTAACTAAGAATCTAAGTCGTGCTAATTATGGGATGTTTACTCTGATTATGAATGTCAATCTTTCCACTTAGATCTACAACGGATATAGATCTGTGTTTTTTTTATATTCCAATGTGTTGATGAATGCAGCTATGGGAGACATCCTCCAGCTTACAAACCTGTGAGATGTGGAACATAGCAGCTATGTGAAGTCTTTCTCTCAGCTTACAAACCTGAGAAAAAGCCCCTATGAAGGGTTCGTGGTTCCTGCCAGGGACAGAGTCAGGAACGTAAAGATGGTCTCCTCCATGATGTGAGTGAGAAGAACTCCAAATGATTATCCGATGTAAAAGCAATCTGTTGAGTTAGGACGTGCATGTGGCTGAGCACAAGGTGAACGTGGGAAATCCCATAAGTGTTGGGCACATCATCATGAGAACAGAAATGAAGATGATGTGATGGCCTCCTCTAAGCAGCAGCAGAGTTGACGAGAAGACTCCAGATGATCCTCCTGTTGGTGGCGGTGGGAAAGCAGATTTGTAGAGTGGACGTGCCTGTGGACGAGCACAGGGGAACGTGTGAAGACCTGGTTCATCTGTGTAATGCAGTGAATCAGGTCCATGGCATCCCTATGGATGTGCCCCTAGTGGATGAGCACTAGTGGGTGTATCAAATCCTTTGCTATATGTTGTTCAAGAGTCAGACCTACCTGTAACC
>SNQJ01S0164885.1:0-16244 GCA_010110895.2 Picea sitchensis | reverse complement strand
AGGTGAATGGTCCAGGTTCAGCAATCAGGGACAGGCATTCCCTAGGGCAGACTCATTCTCTCCAGGTTGCACTTTGTTTGGTGCCGAAGGAATGGCCCAGATAGGTGAATGGTCCAGACTCAGAAATCGGGACAGTTATTCTTCCTTGCTTGAGAAGAATAGTCCAGATAGCTCATCGTTGATGTTTTACCTTCTGAGGGTAGATGCTCTTCCAGATCTCAGAGATGTGAGTGGAAGAATGGCCCAGATGATTCAGTTTATATCATAACAATGTTTTCTGTGCAGGTAGATATCAAATGATATGATTGTTATGGAGACTGTATGTCTCCAGACAATACATGTATACTACTGTGGTGGATGTGTTCCATTAATTGTGACTATATGTCACTAATCAAGTATCTGTGTGTTACTTGGTGTGTAGTGTACCACTTGATAGTAGTTGTGTACTATTATGGATAGACACAGTTGTGTTCTATTGAATGACATTGTTCTGATTGCCTTGAAGACTATCAGTAGTGTTGGAAAATGTTTATCAGCTAGATGGATGATCAATGGACAGAGATTTCCCAGACAGAAAATGGTCCAGGACATTTATTCTTCTAGGACATATGTCCAGATTAGAAGAATGGTTCTTGTGTCACTTTGTGGAGTGAGTGACTTATCCAGCATCGTGTCTAATTACTCAGATGGAGTATGGTTTCGAGAGATGATGCAGTTGATGACACTGATAGTGATGTTGGTGCTCATGATCTAATCATGAGATAGTCTATACGACTATGTTGATGCTACCGGGTAAATGGTATGTTTGTGCTCAAGACCATTACCTTCAATACCTCCCTAGCTAGGAGGGAGTGTTGATATTATGGTAGTTGCAGGAGGTATTTACCTCCACGTGTAAACCTGACAAGAATAGAATATTCTGGGAAGCGAGAAGAAACCCTAATTAGTTGGCTAATAACCCTAGAAGACAAGTCGGCTCAAGAGAATGACTTGTATTAGGTTATTAGCCTCCAAGAGAAGAAGTTGGCTAAAGGAAATATTATTTACTAAAGAATTAGCACCCAGAATGAGAAGTCGACCCAGGCAGTCTGCCAGAAATAGTATAAATACAGCAGGCCAGTCTTCATTCTGGCCAGTATTCTCAGAACTGCAGAAGCAGCACTTGTGCGCACTACAGTTGGCTAGTTTGTGCGCAAGTTTGGAGGAGAGTTGTCATTGCAACTGCTGCAGCTAGCAGGTTTCGGTTTTGGCTTGGACTCTCTCTTGGTTATGGTTTGGACTCTCTGATCAACTCTTGTTACTCTTGCTTGGTGCGCTATCCTTGGAGAAAGATGCGCCACCTTTGTTTGGCTATCTAGCCTAGGGTTTGCNGCAGTCTGCCAGAAATAGTATAAATACAGCAGGCCAGTCTTCATTCTGGCCAGTATTCTCAGAACTGCAGAAGCAGCACTTGTGCGCACTACAGTTGGCTAGTTTGTGCGCAAGTTTGGAGGAGAGTTGTCATTGCAACTGCTACAGCTAGCAGGTTTCGGTTTTGGCTTGGACTCTCTCTTGGTTATGGTTTGGACTCTCTGATCAGCTCTTGTTACTCTTGCTTGGTGCGCTATCCTTGGAGAAAGATGCGCCACCTTTGTTTGGCTATCTAGCCTAGGGTTTGCTTTCGGAATGATTCTCTGTCAAGGTTAAGGTGCTCGAGGGTGGCTTTGGCCTATGGTTGGGTTACAATAGTGATATTGTCTATGGTTAAACGAGCACATCCATTATATTCTAACAGTTAGGACTTGATTCTCTCTATTGCAAATTGTCTATATGTTCACTCTTAAAATATTTGCAATTTACTCATTAGATCTAGTAGCTCAAAGAGTGGATCTAACACTAGACTAGATGATTTTATTTGATGTGCAAGTGCATATATTCATCCTTGAAGGTCTTATGCAAACTTCTTGATACGTTTCCTTCCACGCGAACTTTACTTTCTATTTTAAGGGTGAATCGGTGCAAATAACCCCGAACGTTTGGCTAATTCATCATATACTTGCAATTCTGGAATTGATTTTCTGAATAAGGGTTTCATGTTTGAAATGATTGAACCATTGCTAAACACACTTGCCATAAACTCTGTTTTCTGGTCAAAAATGTTATGAAGGCTGAGTTTTGTTAATGTTACACTTGTTGACTACTCTAATCATGTGGTTGAAATCTTGAAAAAATCAGCAGATAATTGGGTTAACAATTGTTTAAAGTGTGGTGATGTTATGCAAATTTTAAGGCTTGCACTAAGGTATTGACACTTGTATTTTTTTCCACAATGTTTGGCATTTATTCTGGTTTAGACATTGCTGAGTATCAAATCAATGACATTTTCCTTGAACAATTTGCTATTAATGCTCAAACGACTCACCATTTAACACTGGTCACTATCTGAAGAGCTGCTAACTAAACTAAGATTGAAATAACCTCTTTTGAACTCTGAATTACCTTAGATCAGATATGCTAATTCTCATGGAATGTTTTGTAAGACACATCTATCCTTGCTGAATGTAATCTGAATATGAAGGTTTTAAAAGTTGTTTATGATGTATGGCATCTAAATTCCTTAAGCACTTCATGGTTTTATGCTATATATAACCTGTTACCCCCCATGCCTAGGGGTAAATGGAGGAGATCATGTCTCGAGGCCCACAATGGASAACAAGATCTACACCATGATGATGATGATGATGATGATGATCAGCATGTCCACAGTGTTGGATTTTAATGTTGTTCAATTACATTCAATTACTTTATAAATTTACTTGAACTRAAGCATAGACCATGAACAATAGTAGCAGTAATAACCAAGATCACAAGAAGAATAACCATGCATAGAGACACAAGTACAATAGAAAATGCTTATATTAAATTGATGTTATTACAATGATGAGAGTTTCATATATATAGAACATATGGTGACYATCCATGAAAGGATGTGTCACTTGGATAATAAGTAACTATTTATTTACTAAGTATATTTATACGTTGTATTATAAATATTATGTCATATTATGTCATATATATATATATATATATATAAGAATGTATTCCCGATGTTGTCCAAACATCAACACACAGATGTCAGCCCAGCAGCCCCCATGAGTTGCCTCCCARCACAAATCAACCGAGGCTCATCATATTCAAGCAACCTAGGGTATGGGGTTTGGTAAGCCAGCGTCACCATGAGGTATGGTTGGTCCTTTTTCATGCAAGGTGTTGTGTTTAATTTATTGGGCATATGGACAAGGATCATTGGTTGAAGTTGGATAGTGGATCACTTGCTTGAGAAATTGTCTTGGTTGCCTTGTTTCACCTTGGTGGTCAACTTTTGTGCCCTAGTCTTGTGTTGTCACTACCCAGGGAAAAGGGGTAATACTACCCAGGGAAAAGGGGTAATACTAGGGGCCCTACCAAAGGTAACGTTCTGCTCCCAACCATACTTAACATTTTCCATCATAAAGCCTTTCACATATTCTAAACTTCGGTTATGGCCCATACTCTCATGAGAAAGGGGCTAACAGCCCGTAGGTAGATTGCAGTTGCTATAAAAGAATAAGAAATTGATGCTGAGAAGAAGGTGAACATAGCAAATTAGGACCACCAAAGTCGGTCCAACTTGAGCTCCACTCATTCAGTGCTTGCCCCGATCCCAAAAAAGTAATGCTAAAGCTTGGAAACCCATAAAGGGGGAACCTCAAATTTGCAAATTAAAAATGAAAGCAAGGATTGGAAAGATGGCTACTAAAGGGGTTTGGAAAAAGGTGGCACGCAAATATTGGGTAACTCAAGAGCAAGTGCACCCTCAACAAAAGCGCTCATAGAGATGGACACCATAAGCCATGAAGGAATCCCTAAACCATAACATCTTCACACTTACTCTTGATGGGTTTTTACTTTCCCTTGTCACTCTCGAGTCTCGGGACCTATCCCTCTACCTAGGTTATTTATTTCATGTCTAGGTGGCACACCTAGTAGGGTTGGATGAAGGCCCTCCCATACTTAAACTTGGTAACCCTCACATGATCTTGGGCTTGGGTGATACTTGAAGGGGATACCGAGGTGAATTGTTTACATGGCTTGTATCTTAGGCACCAACTTACTTTGCACGATTTAAGGACTAACGTGCCTTGTGAACATTGGTTTACTTTGTCTTATATTCTGCTTTGTTTGAATGGCCCTGACATGGTTCTTTGAGGGACATCTTGGGTTGTGCTTGGGATGTTATGCCTTATTGGCACATGTGATGGAGAGCAGTGAGTCATCCGGTGACTCAACACCCTCAGATAATGGCTCTCACATCCTTGGAACCTTGGATGATGGACAAATGGGCTTGGTTTGAGCAGTTTTGGTCAGTATGCCACATCATGGGCTGAGAAGCCCACATGCTGGGCAGACCACCCGGAGCTTTTCTGCATAGAGGATGGAGAACGTTGTCTTTGGAGGAACCTTGACATCACTCGAGAACAAGATTGCACCCCTCTTGCACTTGGACGTGGCCTTTGGAGGCCTATGACTCACCCTCTAGCCCTTGACGTCCCTTTGGAGGCTAGAATTTGATAGATGATGTGGTTCCAAAGATGGTTCGGCATGAGGAGACACTTTGCTTCACACCTTTGCACATTGGAGCATGCTTTATGACCTTTGGAGGCCTAACGTCTCCCTCCCTGATGCTTGATGTCACACTTTTGAACATTGCGTCACCCTTTTAGGGTTTTATTTCATGTATTTTTCATTTTTGGTATATTGAAGATGCAAATTAAGGGTCAGCCCTCTTCTATTTTGTAGTTGACAAAATTATGTGGACAAATTGGTTTGGGGTGGCCTCATATAATAGGCCACCCTCACATTTCATTTTTCATCATAACTTCTCACCTTTGTGAGAGAAGAAGTCTGAAATTTTCGCCCTTTTTGGAACTATCTAGCTCTTCTACTTATGCGTTATGCTTGGAGGATCAAATTGTGAATGGTTTTGCTGATTTTGAAGAGGAATTTCTGCAATTAGGGTTTTGTCTCATGGTATCTTGGCAAAAGTAAGTGAATTTTCTGCAATTTATCTTTATGTTGTTATGTTTCATGGTGAATCTTGCTACTTTATTCTAGACGACTTGCTTGGTAAAACCCTAATAGAGGAGCATAAGTGCTTCCTCCTCTCACAAGGTTATTCTTGTTCAAAATTGGTGAAGCTTTCTTGCTAGGGTTAGTATCCTAAAGCCCGAAAGTGCTAGCAATTTAGGGTTTAAGCCCAAGCCATTTGATATTAAGATTGTTGGAGCCCAAATGTGCTTGCACTCTAGCAATTCTTCTCTTTAAAGTTTAAACCCTAAGGCCCTAATGTGCTAGCACCTTAGAGTTTAAACCTTGCTTCTTAGTTTCTACTAGTTTAATCTTCAAGTATTGTTGCATTTGTTGTTATAAAGACTTCATAGACCTAAAGCACTGGTTTCATAGCTCTCTTGTGGTAAAATTGATCAACAAACACTCTCTTTCAACTCTCTTAAGCTCTCAACTAACTTTACTAACACGAATATTGACTAACTTGCTAGTAAACTTGCTGCTGTTGCAAAAATTTGCTACAGCCACCTGATAACTATTTAATTTGTTGCATACACTCATCTATTGGTGGTCTAACTCATTCAGAAATTGCATCTAACAATTGGATATTGCTCTAGTGGATTTGTGCTAAGTTTTCCTTGTCAATTGTTGCATTTCTGATCAACATTTGCTGCTGCTGTTATAATTTATTTACTGTTGTTGTAGTACTGTTCATTGCTGCAAATTCATAACAGCCATAGCAACTTTTCATGTCTAGTGTCTTTAAGAGGCATTTATTGTTTGTTTGAACTTAGAAATAATCATATGCATGCTATAAAGTGTTCTTGTTCCGGCAGGTACTCAAACAACCTTACACCTCTTATCTTTCCTTGACCTAGACCTTTTATTTGGTGATCAAGAGAGGGGGCGGTAGGCTTGGCTACTATACTTGCTACTTTGATCCCTTGAGGTCACCAGGAAAGCCTCCCTTGTGGTGGACCTCTTCCATCACTAAAACGAGGGAAGTTTCTTACTAAGGTGGCAGTGGTAGGATCTTCCACAGTTACGCAAAATTTGGGTTACTTGTGGTTGGCTTTGCACAAGTACAAATCCTGCGATAACATAACCCACAGAAACAAATCGATACTATAAATGCTCAAACGACTTATGATAAATAGTTGAACGATTCATGCTTATCTGCCCACTGATCACTATACTAAGGATATTGGATAACAGTTTTGAAATTCACTAAACAAGATGAAGGATCTTCTGATCTCACGATTTCTGAACTTGTTCACTGTGGATAATTCTGCACTTTAGTCCTGCTGTTCTGGATACATCGGCAAATGTTTGATTGAGGAATATTCATAGACAATATTTTTTCTATTGCACACTGCTGAAAAAACTGTCGAATTTGAATCTGGCTGTAATCACAGTTAGTATGCTAGACGATATGTGCCATTGATATTTTCATTATGGTAACATTTTTATTCATAAACACTAAATCTGAGCAAAACAATCACATCTGGAATACAACAGCAGTATATGATTTTTTTCTTGAACAGCAGTCCTAATCTTCTCATGCTGAATGGATAAAAAATTTGCTCAAGTTCATAAGATATGATTTTTTCTCTCACAGAAAGATATCGCACTATGCTGGTTTAATATACAGAGATAATGACTTGTAATGGTTAAATCTGGGCACTACACACAGTAAAAACGTTCCTAAACAGCATTCAAGTTTGATTACTTTTGTTGGCATAATRAGCAACTTGTGATATTACARCAATTTAACTTTGTCATTAGCATATGTTTGCTCAAATCTGAACARYGACACTTTCTTGAAGTTTGGCATAATGGAATGGTAAATGGTTTRTATCCRGTCACGTGAAKGACACTCACAACATGCTAGTTTGAGATCCGATTGTATAACTTGTCCTAATAATCTTTTCAAAGCATACATGGTGGAAGGTTTCTGGTTTGTATAAGTGCATGTGARCCTCTTTAGACAAATTCATCACAATCAAACTGGTGTAATTTGCTAAGCATTTCACTTGGACTTCTTGCCTCGCAAATTTATTGATTAACATCTCATTTGGAGCACTTGTCATGATCTATTTCCATGCATAATAATTCATTTTTCCCATAAAGCAAATTGATCATCATTGGTAAATTTTGTAAGTCAAGTCACTGGACTACTCATATCATTACAACGAACTCAGTTAACTTGACCATAGGGATTCCCCCCTAGGCTAGGATCACCCTCTCCTTCCTCTAAAGAGTGGGGCAAGGCCACTGAGCTGATAGTGGGTGGCTTGCCTGAGAGTTGCCTCTAGTCTCTCCCGTTGGGGTTAGGACTTTTCCCTTTAGAAGAGAGATTAAGCAGTAACAAGATGCAAATTATACATAATTAAAATTGTCCATAACTATGGGCATATTCCCAATGAACTGACATATTTTCACGCACAGAACCATTACAGCATAAGAGCAGTGGGAACAGAAAAACAGTTAATCAATTTCCTATTTTTGTCAATGTATTTGATGAAATGACTATGAACAGAGTCAAACCTGAGTACCAAATGCACGAGAAAAATTTTGCCCAAGATTGTGACTAGTTCCAGCTTGCAAAGCCTTGCGATCACCCATCATTGCCTCTATGGTATAGGTGCGAAGAGCACCAGCAAATGTCTCTGCTCTCGATTTGCGACCAGCTATAACAGGCATAGCTGCTTGTTCATAAGCAAATTTATGGTACACCTCAATCATCTGCAGAGCCTGCAATTTTTTTGAATCAGAAACTATAAAACAAGTAAATTCATAGTGTGTCATTTAAGACATATTCATGGCTCTTCATAAGAAAACATAGACAAACCTCTTTCTCTGCCTCTTCCTCTGTGGCATGAGCTGTATGACCTTCTTGCCATAAGAATTCAAGTGTTCGCACAAATGGCTTTGTACGCATTTCCCATCTTGTAACATTTGCCCACTGTCACAATCAGCAGGTGAACAACTAGGTAATCGTGCTTAACTTCAAATGCTCACTTATAGTATATGTTATTGATAATATCCATCTTAAAGGAAAGATTAAAACTTACCTGATTAATCATAAGCGGAAGATCCCGATAGCTATGCACCCATTGAGTAAACATGTGATTTACAATGGTTTCACTTGTTGGTCGTACCTAACCACACCCTCGAGTCCAATCACGAAAGTGGTTTTAGTCTCTAATGAGGATAGCACATTTCACAAAAATTCAGTCCCCCTTAAAGTACTTACTTCCAACAATGTCGACAATGTCATCAAAGTTACCATAAAATAAAAGACAATGTTTATCATTTATACAGATTACATGCTTTTACCACTTGAATAAGAATAATCTTACCACAAGCTTCTCTTCCAGTTCCTTCCCGCCACCAATAGTTACCAAGGCAAGCTCTGGACTGAAACCTTCCACGTGGCTAGCTTCTTTTTCAATAAAAGAGTAAGGAATGAACTGTAGAGAAAAATGGAAAGAAAAGCATTCTTAAGAAGAAAATTACCAGTTCTATGAGGTAGCTTCCTCTTGAACAAATAGTAAAGAATGAGAAAACTGCAAAACTGTATGACTAGGGTTTTTAAGGACAAAATAATCTGATAAGAGTCTTTTTAAGACTGTTTAGCTCAATTAACTACTTTCAATTTCACCATAACAATCAAAATGGAGTAAGAGAATGTAGTTTTTGGCCATTCTTCATTGCAGTGATACCATAATAGCTAAAGACCAAAACATGACATATCTTAAAATATGTATATATCATAGCTGTTCAAACTTCACCCACAATGAAATGGCTAGAGTGAGCCATACTCCCAACGGCTACAAGAACATTTGCATAGTTTATGATTTAGTGTTTTAGACTTTAGCCCAACATGTAGATAAGATTATATAATTTTATTAATGTCCATGAATGACTAAAAAGACATCAATAGGACCCAAAAAGTACAATCGAGTAGTGACTCACCGAGGGAGTGCCAAAGCATCTCCTAAAAGATGGAAGGGAAAGCATAAAATAAGTAAGCTAAACTATTGTATGAGAAAAGAGAAGAGAAGTAAGTTAAACCATTGTACAAGAAAAGTAACCAAAATCATAAACCTAGATACATCATGACAAAAGGTTACACCACATCAAAAGTATGAGCAGAATAGGAAGGGGAGGAGGAAGCCCCTTCATCAACATCAGAAATAGAGATGGAAGTGGGAATAAAGCTAAGTTGCAAGAAATGTCATCCCCCATGTTGATGTTTTTGGTAGCAGCGGGAGGTATTCGCCTCCGGGACAACTTTTCTTAGAGATGAAGATGCCAAGAAGTCAGAGAATAACCATTGAACAGATCAAAGAAGCCTCGGAAGAAATTAGAAGATCCCAGAAGAGAAGTCGGCCCCACAGAATAATAATAAAGAAGAAATATAATGCTCCAAAAGTAAAGTCAGCCCCACAGGAAAAAGACAAAGTGAAAATATAATTTCCAGAAGACAAGTTGGCCCTACTTGAAGAGACACGTGTTCAGAAAAGACACCTGCCCAGTCTAGTATAAATAAAGGTGACACCTTCCTCCTTTGACACACACACTCACTCATCTATAGTGCAAGTCTTGTGGAGAACAGTAGTTGCAGTTGTCCATCAAAGGAGGAAGGAAGAAGGGCGTAGGTTGACTAGGGTTTTCTCATAACCCTCGCTAGGGTTTTATCTTTTGTCTTTGTGATGCGCTCATGGAGGAAAATTACTCTAGCGCTCTAGCTAGGGCTTGATGCAGCTGCATTGTTGGGTTATCTCTTGTGGAGATAAGTATTCTTCTTTGTTGGTTTGCTCTAGTGGATAGAGTTGGTTCTTGGTTATAATGTATTGGCAAGGATATTCTCTCTAAGAAAAGTTTGTTGGGTTTTTCTCCCTTGTGAAGGGTTTCCCAGAATAAATCGTTGTGTCTTCTTGTGTTTGTTTACCTGCTTCTTTATGTTTCAATATATGCTTATTGAATGTTGAAAGAAGATTAAATTGCTATGGTAAATCTAATGTTAACGAAACTAATGAAAATCTAACATGGTTTCAAAGTTGGTTACCTTCAAAATAGTCTAATCGTTGGAAGAAAGGTCGTGAGATTTACCACATTGCTGCAATTTGTCGCTGCTCAAGACCTAAACCTTGTCAAGCTCATTGAACAACCTATTGGAGGACACTGAGATTAATTTTTCCCTAGATCAGCTTGCCCTACCCTAGCACACTTTCTAGTGGTCTCAGATTACAACTTCATGAAAGTTGAAATTTCTCATTGTAGTTGCAGTGTCGGTTGCAGTTGCAGTGCCAGTTGCTCCGTGCYAGTTACAATTGCAGTTGCAGTTGCCAATTGCCAGTTGCGCAAGCCTTGAGACAAGTTGGATGGTGCTACAATTTCAAAGGTATGCACTTGTATATGTTTAAAATTGTATCATTATCATGAGGGTGTTTGCAGGAGAAGGGATCTTTTGTCCAAGCGACAATATGTAGATCCACAGGATCTCAGATCCAGTACATTCAGAGAAACAACGCACCCTCCCTGGAAATGAAGACTCCAGGTTTGATTGGTTTGATATGCCTCTAGTTGTTATGGCATTATTGCGATCTTATGTTGCATTTTGATCTATTAAAGTTATGATCATTATGAGATGCACTTGTTTGCAAGCTAAATTGATCTCCTCTAGGAGATATTCTTGGTTGTTGACTTTGTTCCGTGCAGGTTATCTTGTTAAATCCCATGGAGGTTGCCATGGAGATGTTGTTGTTCTTATTTCTTGTTTCGGGCAAGTTACCACGGAGGCAAGTCACCAGTGATAGCTCTGAGAGGGAGCTATAGCGACGGTTGCAGAAGACAACATATTAGATAGTCTTTAGTTTGATACATAAAGTAGACTAACCAGACAAGGAGTTTGTACAGATTGACAATTCGACCAGTTCAGGCCCTAATGCATGATTCTATCAGTCTAAGTGAGTTATGGCATAGAAGACTTGCTCATTTGCATTACAGAGCTCTTCTCGCTCTAGGGAAGATGGTGACAGGTCTTTCAGAGCTCCGTGTTGAGCATGATGGCATTTGCAGAGGTTATGCTCTTAGCAAGAATGCCAAGGGATCTTTTTCGTGTAGTGACACCAGATCCAAGGGGATCTTGGACTTGGTGCATTCAGATTTGTGTGGGCCTATGACAATTGCTTCTTTGAGTGGATACTTATACTATGTGATTTCAGACTTGGATTTTGAGGAACATGACTCACGAGGAGGCTTTCACCGAAGTGAAGCCTGAGGTTGGACACCTCAGGATATTTGGGTATCCTGTATACATTCACGTACCCAAGGAGAAAGGACGAAGTTAAACCCTCCAGGCAGGAACAATACATTTGTTGCGTACAGTGAGTCTTCGAAGGCATATCGGATCTACATCCCAGGTTAGAGACAAATTGAGGTGAGAAGGGATGTTTCCTTTGAGGAGGAGGTAGCCTTCAGGAGATCTAGAGGATCTCACATGGAGATTGATAGTGAGAGGCTGGAGGAGATGGTATCTTCCCCCCCTCACCCTTCAGCAGTTCAGAGGGAGCCAGTTGAGCCCACGGTGACAATTGAGCCTATTGATCCAATTGATCCTGTAGATCTTATTGATGTATTGCAGTAGGCCGGAAGAGGCATGCATGGGATCATCAGACTTTGCAGGAGGCAGAAAGACATGTAGCTCCCTGTAGTACTTTCAAAGAGAGCAAGAGACCTCAAAGATTCTCGAGCTATGTTGTAACGATGAGCCACATCATCGATTTTGAGCCTTCCTGTTATGAGGAGGCATCTAGTCAACAGGTATGGAGAGATGCCATGATGGAGGAGTATCAATCCATCATGAAGAATGATGCGTGGGATATTGTTCCAAGACCTGAGGGGAAGTCTATGGCGACTTCCAAGTGAACCTATAAGATCAAACATGTAGCTGACAGGAGCATCGAGAAGCACAAAGCGAGATTTGTGGCTAGAGGATTCTCTCAGGTAGAGGGAATAGACTATGAGGAGACATTTGCTCATGTTGCTCAGTACACCTCCATTTGGAAGATCATTTCCCTTGCTTTAGCCATGGGTTGGAGACTACATCGGATGGATGTGAAGACAGCCTTCCTCAACGAAGAGAATGAGGAATAGGTGTACATCGAGCAGCCAAATGGTTTTGTGATTCATGGGAAGGAGTCCCATGTGTGCAGGTTGAAGAAGGCCCTGCATGGACTCAAGCAGGCACCTCGAGCTTGGTATCCGAGGATTGATGGATACCTGATGAGTTTGGATTTTAGCAAGAGTGTTGTTGATGCCAACCTGTACTATAAGGTTGTTGATGGTGAGTCCCTGATTTTGATCCTGTACGTTGATGATTTATTTCTCACCGGAGCAAAGAGCCTCATTGCTTGGTGCAAACATGAGTTGGCCTCTGAATTTGAAATGAAGTATCTTGGCATGATGCACTATTTCTTGGGACTAGAGGTGTGGCAAAGAATTGATGAGATCTTCCTGAGTTAGGGGAAGAATACAATTGAGATTCTAAGGAGACTTGGGATGTTGGACTGTAAGTCCAAGGCCACACCAATGGTGTCGAATCTGAATAAGTTGAGTGAGCCTTCTTCTGATTCAGACTTGATTGATCCAACTATGTACAGACAAATGATTGGATCATTGATGTATCTGGTTAACACCGGACCAAATATTTGCTTGCAGTGAGTGCACTTAGCCAGTTCATGAGTCAACCGAACCAGTTGCATTGGGTAGCTGCAAAGCATATGTTGAGATACTTGCGAGGCACAGTTGGATGTGGCCTGAGATATGCTTCCAGTATTGACATGAGATTGCAGGGATATGTTGATTATGATTGGGCAGTGAACGCAGTGGACAGGAAGAGCACCTCCGGGTGTTGCTTCGGTTTGGGGTCTGCCATGGTTTCTTGGTTTAGGAGGAAACAGACTTTTGTGGCCTTAAGTACCGCAGAAGTCGAGTATATTGCAGTATGTATGGCAGTACGCAAAGCAGTGTGGGTTCGAAAGCTCCTTGCAGGCTTGTTTGGGCACATGATGGATACCACTGTGATTCATTGCGATAACCAGAGTTGTGTGAAGCTCTCAAAGAATCCAATGTCTCGTGACAGTTCAAAACATGTTGAGATCAAGTCTCATTACATTCGAGACATAGTGTTGAGGAAAGCAATATTGATGCAGTACCTTCCTACAAATAAGTAGATTGCAGATGTTCTCACCAAGCCCCTTGCCAAGTCAAAGTTCGAGTACTTTCGTGATAAAACTTGGAATGGTAGAGAATACCCCTCTCGCTAAGAGGGAGTTTTGATGGTTGCAGCTTCGTGTGATCAGCTTCGTGAGACATTCTCAAAGTCGTACTCCTTGATGAATTGAGTCAGGTTGACTTGTGACGATATATTGGGTTGGTGCCCAACAACCCTTGAGGTGCAGCTCAAGCAATTGAGATATTACACTGGCTTGGTGCCCAGCGACCCTTGAGGTGCAACTCAAGCGATTGGGATATTATACTGGGTTGGTGCCCAGCGACCCTTGAGGTGCAACTCAAGCGGTTGGGATATTATACTGGGTTGGTACCCAGCGACCCTTGAGGTGCAACTCAAGCGGTTGGGATATTATACTAGGTTGGTGCCCAACGACCCTTGGGGTGTAGCCCATGTGGTTGGGATATTTTTCCAGGTCGTACTCCTCGATGGACTGAGTTGGGTTGACCTATGATGACATACTAGGTTGGTGCCCAGTGACCCTTGAGGTGTAGCTCATGTGGTTGGGATATTATGGGTTGTAGCCCATCATCCCTTGGGGTGTAGCCCTTGATGATGATGACACACACTACAAGGTTGTAGCCCTAGTGTTCTCTAGCGGGTTGTAGCCCCTAGACGAGATTGATAGGTCCACATTGGTTGTAGCCATGTGTGATTATGGAGATGCTACCAGTAGCATGGTCTACGTGACCATGGCATAGCCTGCAAGGCTATGAGGACCATAGGAGAACATCATGGAGAATACCTCCCTAGCTAAGAGGGAGTGTTGATGTTTTTGGTAGCAGCGGAAGGTATTCCCCTCCAGTACAACTTTTCTTATAGATGAAGAGGCCAAGAAGTCAAAGAATAACCATTGAACAGATCAAAGAAGCCTCAGAAGAAATTAGAATATCCCAGAAGAGAATTCAGCCCCATAGAATAATAATAAAGAAGAAATATAATGCTCCAGAAGTAAAGTTGGCCCCACAGGAAAAAGACAAAGTGAAAATATAATTTCCAGAAGACAAGTCGGTCCTACTTGAAGAAACACCTATTCGGAAAAGACACCTTCCCGGTCCAGTATAAATAAAGGTGATGCCTTCCTCATTTGACACACACACTCACTCATCTATAGCACAAGTCTTGTGGAGAACAGTAGTTGCAGTTGTCCAGCGAAGGAGGAAGGAAGAAAAGTGCAGGTTGATTAGGGTTTCTTCATAACCTTCGCTAGGGTTTATCTTTTGTCTTGGTGATGCGCTGGTGGAGGCAAATTACTCTAGCGCTCTGGCTAGGGCTTGATGCAGTTGCATTGTTGGGTTATCTCTTGTGGAGATAAGTATTCTTCTTTGTCGATTTGCTCTAGTGGATAGAGTTGGTTCTTGGTTATATTGTATTGGCAAGGATATTCTCTTTAAGAAAAGTTTGTTGGGTTTTTCTCCCTTGTGAAGAAGGGTTTCCTAGGATAAAAATCTTTGTGTCTTCTTGTGTTTGTTTACCTGCTTCTTTATGTTTCAATATATGCTTAATGAATGTTGAAAGAAGAAGAAATTGCTATGGTAAATCTAATGTTAGCGAAATTGATGAAAATCTAACACCCCAAACATTTCTTGTGCTAAAATGTTTCAAAATGGCCAAAACTCCCTAAAACATTTCAGTCATTGTTTTGCAATTTGGAAACACAGCCAAAAACTCAGGGCCACATTTCTAGCATGTTTTGGCCTGAACAAGGTGCATTTCAGACCCACAAAAACACTTAAACAATTCATGGAGAACCACACAAACACAAGAAAACTCCTCCTTTTAATCTAAATACTTAAAGTTAATGTTTACATTTGCCTTTATTTATATTTTTGTTTTAAGTAAGCTTCCACTTATCAAGATGCAGAAAGTGTGCCCTATTGAGCCGATGAACCAACGGACCTAGAGCAAATAACATCATCCTACACTTCACCTGCACTTCTTTCAATGGCCTTGGTGGTCGTGCCTTAATGACAAAGAACAACATGTTAGTGGGGAGACTTGAACCCTAGTGAGGACTTTAACAACACCCTACTTTCAGCAACCTGACAATCCCCCTTTCACAATTTATTTATATTTTATTTTCATTAACTCAAATTTTAAGTTTTAACACTAAAATTTTAAGTGGGAACCACATTTCAGGATGTTTGGTGATGGAATCAGACCCATCGGACCTTACAAGATAGAAAATCAGATGTTTTTCAGTATTCAACACAACTAACCATTTTTTCAACATTCAACATATATTCATAACAAGACCTTGTATCCCTTCCTCCTACACCCTTAGAGCTAGGAATTGGATGATTCTATGATTGAAACCTAGGGGAATAGGTTGCTCAATGGTGCAATAATTGAAACCTATATGCTACCCTATGGTGTCCATGCCAACTAAGTTAAAAATCAAATGGAAGCAACTATGGAAGCCATTCACTAGGATAAAGCAAACTCTAGATGAGCTATGTACTCATTTGATTAGCGTACGATGATTTTTGGATTCTACAGTCTAGAGGCCATTTAGAACCTAAATGTTTATGTATTTGCATTCAGAACTCCAATTATAAGTATCACAAAACCTATATCTCAGTAGTATTTTGCTATATTCACCCTTACATGCTATATACGTGAGGAAACTTTGCATATTTAGTGTCTAATAGTTTGTATTTACATTGATATACATATATATTGTGCTTGAAATACTTATATATTTGTATATTTTAAATACCGTGTTGGCTCATTTCCAAACTTTTTTGGTCGTGATGTTTCCATATCGTACTTGTTTCCTGCCACGTAGGAGTAAAGGAGGAGGAGGAAGAGAACATCCATGTTGAACCATCGACCATGAAAAAGGAGCCAATACACT